>CAJUXJ010001274.1:0-28338 GCA_910589775.1 Avena eriantha
TATTACCTGTTCTTTTCACAAACCACAGTTCGAGTCATTGCATGGTTGTTCTTTTCACAAGCCACACAAGGATCCACTAGAGTCATTTGATGTGTGTTCTTTTCACAAACCACATGAGCATGTGTGTTCTTCTCACAAACCACATATGGATCCACCAGAGTTCATTGCATGTGTGTGCTTTTCATTAACCACCTCTGGATCCCCTAGTGTCATTGCATGAGTGTTCTTTTCATTAACCACAACTAGAGTCATTGCATGTGTGCTCTTTTCACAGACCACATACGGATCCACCAGAGTTGATTTCATGTGTGTTCTTTTCACAAACCACATATGGATCCACGAGTGTCATTGCATGTGTGTTCTTTTCACAAACCACATATGGATCCACCAGTGTCATTGCATGTGTGTTCTTTTCACAAACCACATATGGATCTACAAGTGTCATTGCATGTGTGTTCTTTTCATGAACCATAACTAGAGTTAGTGAATGTCTGTTGTTTCCCAAACCACACATGGATCCACCAGAGTCATCGTATTGCCTGTGGTTTTCACAAACCACAGTTAGATTCATTGCATGTCTGTTCTTTTCACAAACCACATAAGGATCCACTAGAGTCATTGGATATGTGTACTTTTCACAAACCACATATTGATCCACCAGTGTCATTGCATGTGTGTTCTTTTCACGAACCACAAGAAGATCCACTAGTGTCATTGGATGTTTGTTCTGTTCACAAACCACATGAGAATGTGTGTTCTTCTCACAAACCGCATATGGATCCACCAGAGTTCATTGCATGTGTGTTCTTTTCACAAACCACATATGGATCCACCAGTGTCATCGAATGTGTGTTCTTTTCATTAACCACTGCTAGAGTCATTGCGTGTGTGTTCTTTTCACAAAGCACATAAGGATCCACCAAAGTTCATTGCATGCATGTTGTTTTCATTAACCATAGCTAGATTCATTGCATGTCTGTTCTTTTCAAAAACCACATATGGATCCATTAGAGTCATTGTATGTATGTTCTTTTCATTAACCACAACTATTGTCATTGCATATCTGTTCTTTCCACAAACCACATATGGATACACTAGTGTCACTGGATGTGTGTTATTTTCACAAACCCCGGCTAGGGTCATTGGATGTGTGTTCTTTCACAAACCACATATGGATCCACCAGTGTCATTGTCTGTGTGTTGTTTTCATGAACCACAGCTAGAGTCACTGAATGTCCGTTCTTTCAAAAACCACACATGCATCCACTAGAGTCATTGTATTACCTGTTCTTTTCATAAATGACAGTTAGAGACACTTCATGTGCGTTGTTTTCATAAACCACACATGTAGTCACTAGAGTCATTGGATGTCTGTTCTTTTCACAAACCACATGAGCATGTGTGTTCTTCTCACAAAGCACATATGGATCCACCAGAGTTCATTGCATGTGTGTTATTTTAATTAACCACATATGGATCCCCTAGTGTCATTGCATGTGTGTTATTTTCATTAACCACAACTAGAGTCATTGCATGTGTGTTGTTTTCACAAACCACATATGGATCCACAAGTGTCATTGCATGTGTGTTGTTTTCATGAACCATAGCTAGAGTCACTGAATGTCCGTTCTATCACAAACCACACATGCATCCACTAGAGTCATTGTATTACATGTTCTTTTCATACACCACAGTTAGAGTTAGTGCACATGCGTTCTTTTCATAAACCACATATGTATCCACTAGAGTCATTGGTTGTGTGTTCTTTTCACAACCACATGAGCATGGGTGTTCTTCTCACAAACCACATATGGATCCACCAGAGTTCATTGCATGTGTGTTCTTTTCATTAACCACCTATGGATCCCCTAGTGTCATTGCATGTGTGTTCTTTTCATTAACCACGACTAGAGTCATTTCATGTGTGTTCTTTTCACAAACCACATACGGATCCACCCGAGTTGATTTCATGTGTGTTTTGTTCACAAACCACATAAGGATCCACCAGTGTCATTGCATGTGTGTTCTTTTCACAAACCACATATGGATCCACCAGTGTCATTGCATGTGTGTTCTTTTCATGAACCATAACTAGAGTTAGTGAATGTCTATTCTTTCACAAACCACACATGGAACCACCAGAGTCATCTTATTGCCTGTTGTTTTCACAAACCATAGTTAGAGTCATTGCATGTCTGTTCTTTCCACAAACCACACAAGGATTCACTAGAGTCATCGGATGTGTGTTATTTTTACAAACCACATATTGATCCACCAGTGTCATTGCATGTGTGTTCTTTTTACAAACCACATAAGGATCCACCAGTGTCATTAGATGTTTGTTCTTTTCAAAAACCACCTGAGCATGTGTGTTCTTCTCACAAACCACATATGGATCCACCAGAGTTCATTGCATGTATGTTCTTTTCATAAACCACATATGGATCCACCAGTGTCATTGCATGTGTGTTCTTTTCATTAACCATAGCTAGAGTAATTGCATGTGTGTTCTTCTCACAAACCACATATGGATCCATCAAAGTCATTGTATGTTTGTTCTTTTCAGTAACCACAGCTAGTATCATTGCATGTATGTTCTTTCCACAAACCACATATGTATCCACCACTGTCCCTAGATGTATGTTCTTTTCACAAACCACAGCTTGAGTCATTGGATGTGTGTTCTTTTCACAAACCACATATGGTTCTACCAGTGTCATTGCATGTGTGTTCTTTTCATTAACCACCGCTAGAGTCATTGCATATGTATTCTTTTCACAAACCACATAAGGATCCAACAAAGTTCATTGCATGCATGTTGTTTTCATTAACCATAGCTAGAGTCATTGCATGTGTGTTCTTTTCACAAACAACATATGGATCCATTAGAGTCATTGTATGTCTGTTCTTTTCATTAATCACAACTAGTGGCATTGCATGTCTGTTCTTTCCACAAACCACATATGGATCCACCAGTGTCACTGGCTGTGTGTTCTTTTCACAAACCACAGCGAGAGTCATTGCATGTGTGTTCTTTTCACAAACCACATAAGGATCCACTAGAGTCATTGGATATGTGTAATTTTCACAAACCACATATTGATCCACCAGTGTCATTGCATGTGTGTTCTTTTCACCAACCACATAAGGATCCACCAGTGTCATTAGATGTTTGTTCTGTTCACAATCCACATGACAATTTGTGTTCTTCTCACAAACCACATATGGATCCACCAGAGTTCATTGCATGTGTGTTCTTTTCACAAACCACATATGGATCCACCAGTGTCATCGAATGTGTGTTCTTTTCATTAACCACTGCTAGAGTCATTGCATGTGTGTTCTTTTCACAAAGCACATAAGGATCCACGAAAGTTCATTGCATGCATGTTGTTTTCATTAACCATAGCTAGATTCATTACATGTGTGTTCTTGTCAAAAACCACATATGGATCCATTACAGTCATTGTATGTATGTTCTTTTCATTAACCACAACTAGTGGCATTGCATGTCTGTTCTTTCCACAAACCACATATGGATCCACCAGTGTCACTGGATGTGTGTTCTTTTCACAAACCACAGCTAGAGTCATTGCATGTGTGTTCTTTTCACAAACCACATAAGGATCCACTAGAGTCATTGGGTATGTGTACTTTTCACAAACCACATATTGATCCACCAGTGTCATTGCATGTGTGTTCTTTTCACCAACCACATAAGGATCCACCAGTGTCATTGGATGTTTGTTCTGTTCACAAACCACATGAGAATGTGTGTTCTTCTCACAAACCACATATGGATCCACCAGAGTTCATTGCATGTGTGTTCTTTTCACAAACCACATATGGATCCACCAGTGTCATCGAATGTGTGTTCTTTTCATTAACCACAGCTAGAGTCATTGCATGTGTGTTCTTTTCACAAAGCACATAAGGATCCACCAAAGTTCATTGCATGCATGTTGTTTTCATTAACCATAGCTAGATTCATTACATGTGTGTTCTTTTCAAAAAGCACATATGGATCCATTAGAGTCATTGCATGTATGTTCTTTTCATTAACCACAACTAGTGGTATTGCATGTCTGTTCTTTCCACAAACCACATATGGATCCACCAGTGTCACTGGATGTGTGTTCTTTTCACAAACCACAGCTAGAGTCATTGCATGTGTGTTCTTTTCACAAGCCACATAAGGATCCACTAGAGTCATTGGATATGTGTACTTTTCACAAACCACATATTGATCCACCAGTGTCATTGCATGTGTGTTCTTTTCACCAACCACATAAGGATCCACCAGTGTCATTGGATGTTTGTTCTGTTCACAATCCACATGACAATTTGTGTTCTTCTCACAAACCACATATGGATCCACCAGAGTTCATTGCATGTGTGTTCTTTTCACAAACCACATATGGATCCACCAGTGTCATCGAATGTGTGTTCTTTTCATTAACCACTGCTAGAGTCATTGCATGTGTGTTCTTTTCACAAAGCACATAAGGATCCACGAAAGTTCATTGCATGCATGTTGTTTTCATTAACCATAGCTAGATTCATTACATGTGTGTTCTTGTCAAAAACCACATATGGATCCATTAGAGTCATTGTATGTATGTTCTTTTCATTAACCACAACTAGTGGCATTGCATGTCTGTTCTTTCCACAAACCACATATGGATCCACCAGTGTCACTGGATGTGTGTTCTTTTCACAAACCACAGCTAGAGTCATTGCATGTGTGTTCTTTTCACAAACCACATAAGGATCCACTAGAGTCATTGGGTATGTGTACTTTTCACAAACCACATATTGATCCACCAGTGTCATTGCATGTGTGTTCTTTTCACCAACCACATAAGGATCCACCAGTGTCATTGGATGTTTGTTCTGTTCACAAACCACATGAGAATGTGTGTTCTTCTCACAAACCACATATGGATCCACCAGAGTTCATTGCATGTGTGTTCTTTTCACAAACCACATATGGATCCACCAGTGTCATCGAATGTGTGTTCTTTTCATTAACCACTGCTAGAGTCATTGCATGTGTGTTCTTTTCACAAAGCACATAAGGATCCACCAAAGTTCATTGCATGCATGTTGTTTTCATTAACCATAGCTAGATTCATTACATGTGTGTTCTTTTCAAAAAGCACATATGGATCCATTAGAGTCATTGCATGTATGTTCTTTTCATTAACCACAACTAGTGGTATTGCATGTCTGTTCTTTCCACAAACCACATATGGATCCACCAGTGTCACTGGATGTGTGTTCTTTTCACAAACCACAGCTAGAGTCATTGCATGTGTGTTCTTTTCACAAGCCACATAAGGATCCACTAGAGTCATTGGATATGTGTACTTTTCACAAACCACATATTGATCCACCAGTGTCATTGCATGTGTGTTCTTTTCACCAACCACATAAGGATCCACCTGTGTCATTGGATGTTTGTTCTGTTCACAAACCACGTGAGAATGTGTGTTCTCTCACAAACCACATATGGATCCACCAGAGTTCATTGCATGTGTGTTCTTTTCACAAACCACATATGGATCCACCAGTGTCATCGAATGTGTGTTATTTTCATTAACCACTGCTAGAGTCATTGCATGTGTGTTCTTTTCACAAAGCACATAAGAATCCACCAAAGTTCATTGCATGCATGTTGTTTTCATTAACCATAGCTAGATTCATTGCATGTGTGTTCTTTTCAAAAACCACATATGGATCCATTAGAGTCATTGTATGTATGTTCTTTTCATTAACCACAACTAGTGTCATTGCATATCTGTTCTTTCCACAAACCACATATGGATCCACCAGTGTCACTAGATGTGTGTTCTTTTGACAAACCCCGGCTAGGGTCATTGGATGTGTGTTCTTTCACAAACCACATATGGATCCACCAGTGTCATTTTATGTGTGTTATTTTCATGAACCACAGCTAGAGTCACTAAATGTCCGTTCTTTCAAAAACCACACATGCATCCACTAGAGTCATTGTATTACCTGTTCTTTTCATAAATGACAATTAGAGACACTTCATGTGCGTTGTTTTCATAAACCACACATGTAGCCACTAGAGTCATTGGATGTGTGTTATTTTCACAAACCACATGAGCATGTGTGT
This sequence comes from Avena eriantha, assembly GCA_910589775.1. Classification (NCBI taxonomy): domain Eukaryota; kingdom Viridiplantae; phylum Streptophyta; class Magnoliopsida; order Poales; family Poaceae; genus Avena; species Avena eriantha. The sequence continues at coordinate 6,143 of CAJUXJ010001274.1, forward strand.
TCTTCTCACAAACCACATATGGATCCACCAGAGTTCATTGCATGTGTGTTATTTTAATTAACCACATATGGATCCCCTAGTGTCAATGCATGTGTGTTATTTTCATTAACCACAACTAGAGTCATTGCATGTGTGTTGTTTTCACAAACCACATATGGATCCACCAGTGTCATTGCATGTGTGTTATTTTCATGAACCATAGCTAGAGTCACTGAATGTCCGTTCTGTCACAAACCACGCATGCATCCACTAGAGTCATTGTATTACATGTTCTTTTCATACCCCACAGTTAGAGTTAGTGCACGTGCGTTCTTTTCATAAACCACATATGTATCCACTAGAGTCATTGGATGTGTGTTCTTTTCACAAACCACATGAGCATGGGTGTTCTTCTCACAAACCACATATGGATCCACCAGAGTTGATTGCATGTGTGTTCTTTTCATTAACCACCTATGGATCCCCTAGTGTCATTGCATGTGTGTTCTTTTCATTAACCACAACTAGAATCATTGCATGTGTGTTCTTTTCACAAACCACATACGGATCCACCTGAGTTGATTTCATGTGGGTTTTGTTCACAAACCACATATGGATCCACCAGTGTCATTCATGTGTGTTCTTTTCACAAGCCACATATGGATCCACTAGTGTCATTGCATGTGTGTTCTTTTCATGAACTATAACTAGAGTTAGTGAATGTTTATTCTTTCACAAACCACACATGGAACCACCAGAGTCATCTTATTGCCTGTTGTTTTCATAAACCATAGTTAGAGTCATTGCATGTCAGTTATTTTAATTAACCACATATGGATCCCCTAGTGTCATTGCATGTGTGTTATTTTCATTAACCACAACTAGAGTCATTGCATGTGTGTTGTTTTCACAAACCACATATGGATCCACCAGTGTCATTGCATGTGTGTTATTTTCATGAACCATAGCTAGAGTCACTGAATGTCCGTTCTGTCACAAACCACACATGCATCCACTAGAGTCACTGTATTACATGTTCTTTTCATACACCACAGTTAGAGTTAGTGCACGTGCGTTCTTTTCATAAACCACATATGTATCCACTAGAGTCATGGGATGTGTGTTCTTTTCACAAACCACATGAGCATGGGTGTTCTTCTCACAAACCACATATGGATCCACCAGAGTTGATTGCATGTGTGTTCTTTTCATTAACCACCTATGGATCCCCTAGTGTCATTGCATGTGTGTTCTTTTCATTAACCACAACTAGAATCATTGCATGTGTGTTCTTTTCACAAACCACATACGGATCCACCTGAGTTGCTTTCATGTGGGTTTTGTTCACAAACCACATATGGATCCACCAGTGTCATTCATGTGTGTTCTTCTCACAAGCCACATATGGATCCACCTGAGTTCATTGCATGTGTGTTCTTTTCATAAACCACATATGGATCCACCAGTGTCATTGCATGTGTGTTCTTTTTATTAACCATAGCTAGAGTCATTGCATGTGTTTTCTTCTCACAAACCACATATGGATCCATCAGAGTCATTGTATGTTTGTTCTTTTAATTAACCACAGCTAGTATCATTGCATGTATGTTGTATCCACCAGTGTGCCTAGATGTATGTTCTTTTCACAAACCACAGCTTGAGTCATTGGATGTGTGTTCTTTTCACAAACCACAGCTTGAGTCATTAGATGTGTGTTCTTTTCACAAACCACATATGGTTCTACCAGTGTCATTGCATGTGTGTTCTTTTCATTAACCACCGCTATAGTCATTGCATATGTGTTCTTTTCACAAACCACATAAGGATCCAACAAAGTTCATTCCATGCATGTTGTTTTCATTAACCATAGCTAGAGTCATTGCATGTGTGTTCTTTTCACAAACCACATATGGATCCATTAGATTCATTGTATGTCTGTTCTTTGCATTAACCACAACTAGTGGCATTGCATGTCTGTTCTTTCCACAAACCACATATGGATCCACTAGTGTCACTGGATGTGTGTTCTTTTCACAAACCATAGCGAGAGTCATTGCATGTGTGTTCTTTTCACAAACGACATATGGACCCACTAGTGTCATCGCATGTGTGTTATTTTCATGAACCACAGCTAGAGTCATTGTATTACCTGCTCTTTTCATACACCACAGTTAGAGTCAGTGCACGTGCGTTCTTTTCATAAACCACATATTTATCCACTAGAGTCATTGGATGTGTGTTCTTTTCACACACCACATGAGCATGTGTGTTCTTCTCAAGACCACCATCCAACACCGAGAAAGCAATACATGCATATACTAATCATGTTGACTCCTCTGAGACTTGATTGGGTATTACAACATAATACATAGACCGCCATCCAACTGCATCTATGACTAATAATCCACCTTCAGGTTATCATCCGAACCCCCTCCAGTATTAAGTTGCAAGCAACATATTAACAGAGGCATGAACCAACTATCGAGCATAAATACTAACTCTTGGAGTTGCTAGCATCTACTTGGCCAAGATAGCTACTAACAACGGAAAGCATGCAAGATCTCAAATAACAAAGACATGATAGAATCAATAATCAATCTGAAATAGCACCTCAATATCCATCGGATCCCCGCAAACACAACATGTATGAATTACAAATAGATGATCTTGATCATGAACGGAGCTCACAAGATCTAAACATGAAAGCACAAAGGAGGAGAAACCAGCCATCTAGCTACTACATGGATCCGTAGTCCAAGGATGAACTACTCACGCATCACACCGGAGGCTTGCATGGTGATGAAGAAGGCCTCCAGGGTGAAGTCCCCTCTCCGGTAGGGTGCCGGGAAGAGCTTCAGGTCCCCCCGATCTAGGGACAGAGACGACGGCGGCTACAGACTATTTCGTGGATTTTTGATCGGGTCCTTAGGGTTTTCGTCCCGAGGGCAACTTATAGGCGGAAGGAGAGGCCGAGGGGGTGCTGGGGGCGGCCAGACCACCCCCTGGCGCGGGCCAGGCCTGGCCGCGCGGCCAGGTGGTGTGGCCGGCCCCCAACCCTTCTCCGTCTCGTATTCTGGCACTTGATCCCTTCCGAAAAAATAGGCACTTTGGCTTTTGTCCCGTCCAATTCCGAGAATATTCATTTTCTGACTTTTCTGGAACCAAAAACAATAGAAAACAAGCAACTGAGACTGTGGCTCTTGTTAATAGGTTAGTCCAAGAAATCATAATAAAAGTACTCCAAAGTTGGAACAAAACACAAGAAAGTGGATAAAACCAAGCATGCAACATCAAAAATTATAGATACATTTGCAATGTATCAACATCCCCAAGCTTAACTCCTGCTCGTCCTCGACTAGGTAAGTGATAAAAAGAAAGAATAATTTTTGAGGTGACATGCACCATCAAAACTTGATCAAAGTATTTGCAAAACTCAAAGCTGGGATCATAGTACTTCAATCATATCATGAAAGACAAAGTTCTAGCAATAAGCAAAGAAACCATGATACAACATGAAAAGGTTCATGAATAACATGCTTTGCAAGACGTTTGTTTGCTTCACATAAAGAAAACATAGCATAATAGTATTCAGCTTCTCCCTCAATAGAGTAGCAAATATAAATGAATAGGACACCTTCAAAGTTCATAAGAGTGACTAGATACAATAGTATCAAACAAGCAATAACAAGTTATGCATCAATCAACTAGTCTTGGGACAATGCACATAGAACTAAGGATGGCCACTATGCTCTCAAAGTAGTGCATAAAGATAGAAGGTGGAGACTCAATATAATGGTGGAAGAAAAGGCCTTTGTAAAAGGAAGTAGGGATTCAAGTCAAATAAAAAGCTTCCAAAAATTATGGTACTTATAGCTTTCAGCTCTCATTGCCCCTATCATAAGCATCTTGAAGGTGATTAAGGTTAAAGTGACACAACTAAGAGGATATGCTTGACATGTTATAAACCGAAATCTCATGCCCCTTACTTACGAAGACCGATCCTCATGCTACTCAACTTTAGTCATGAGTAAGCTCTTGTAATTGTAAGTATATGTGTATCATTAAGAACTACCAACGGGGTACCCCTTGCACATGATACGGGAGCTTTCCCATAATCAAAATGACAAGGCAAGCAGACAATGAGCATCTCAGCGATCTTTTTATTTGCTATTTGCATAGGTTTTTATTGAGGATGCTTCATAGAGTGCTCACTATGGTGATGCTGCAAGTTTCCACCATGATTAGGCATGGCTTAGGCTAGCGGTCCAGGCGTTTCTCTAACACACATACAAACTCCATGATCTTACAAGTCCCACATTTATTTCACACCGCCGGGATCCATAAGCAAAAGAACATAATATCAACGGGTACAAAGTACAAGTGCAGTGTTGAAAGCGTTCCCCATGGTACATGGTTCTGCTAATTTCAACTTATAAAGCGCAAGCATATATGCAACAAAGAAGGACCCAATGGTTCAAGTTTATTAGAGGCAATAAAGTAAAGTGTGTCATCAAGTTCCTGAGAGCTTTAATCACTAGTTTTCTCATAACAAGTGAAAGGTAAACAAAAGCATGAATATACTTAGAATAGCATAAGCTAATAGGTAGGTATGGTGGACTCTTTGGAATAACTTGGTTTAGGGAGTTGGATGCATGAGTGGAACTCATACTTTGTTGTGGAGGCTAGCAAAGGACTGGGAGCGACAAACTAAGGGAGCAATAATGGCCATAATCATGCAGAGCGACAAAACATCATTGATCAAAGCATAAAGTGATACTACAAGTTGAAAACTAAAGGATCATAAAGGCTATGGTGACTTGAGATAGTCATAACATGGTGTGAGCATGCGCCAAGTCAACCCAAATAAAGCATCAAAGGAGAATACAACTATACTATGCTTTAATATGCTAAAACAACGCATTATTCATCCAAGGCACATTAAGAAATCTCAATTGTTTATAACAAGTCATGCTACAGAAAAGAATACTAAGCATAAAGCGAAAAAAATATCGAGCATGGCATGACAAAGGATAGGCCACAGTCAAAAACGAGCTCTTTTTACCACATAAGCATAAACTTTCCTACTCTTTTCCAAACCAAACCAAACTATTTTTAACCAAAGTGTGAAAGAGGGGGTCCAACCAACTTATTCATAAAACTAAGCAAACCAAGAAAACTAAAAAAACAAAACGAAAATGAAAAAGAAGACGCTCCAAGCGAAACACAACTGTGCACCAAACAATAAAAATGAAGCGTTTGGAAGAAACCTGGAATTTTTATTGATGAAGAAGGGGATGCCTTGGGCATCCCCAAGCTTTGACGCTTGTACTTCTTGGATATTTCTTGGGGTGACACGCGTGGCATCCCCAAGCTTGAGCTTTAGTCCATCCTTCATCTCGTTACTCATTCCTTCTATACACCTGAAAATTTTCCTTCATACAAACTTCACACAATCTCATTAGCAACATTAGTGCACTTAAGATAAATAAGTCTCAAGGTTCAGTTCTAACACCAAATAAACTTCCATTACAACACTAGCTACTGTAGCACTTCCCTCAAAAAGCTTAATTCCCCAAAGGAACTCTAGAAGGAACTAACAAGAAGCAAATGCAGAAAAATGGCAGAAATCTGTCAAGACAGACCAGCAGGTAAAGACGAATTTTTTCGAAGACCTTCTGTTGCTCAAATCAAAAAGTGTTCAACTGACGAAAGTTATATAACAACCTGGGGCAGAAGCAAAAAAACTTACAGCTCAATCCGACGTACAGAGATCTCTCAGGAATTTTTACGGTGAAGCACAGAAATCTGTTTCGGGACAACAACTTTCCCAATCATTACTTCACTCTCATTAGGGGTTACTCTTGGCACAAAAATCAAATAAAAAGGATACCGATGATCGAAACTCGGACATGTATTATATCATGAGACAAAGGGATTAAATTTCTGATGTTAAAGGTTCTCACGATCACAGAAGTCATCGTTGAATATGCAGGAGTCAGTATGGATCTCTAGGTCCCGCTTCTGATTATTGATCTGAGAGGAGTCTCAATCATGTCTGCATTATTCGCGAACCGTAGGGTGACACACTTAAGGGTTGCCAGGCACCATTTAGGAGCACATATGTTCCAGACAAAAGGTTTGCAAAGCGCAGGAAATGTTTCGATAGAAACCGGAATTGTTTTGGGTGAAATTGCAGAAAGTGGTTCTGCATGTGATATTGAAATGTTGCAAGGGGTTTTATGTGAATGTTTGTTAATTAAAGTAATTAACAAAATTCTGAATAAAATAAATAAAAGAGTTTTATTAATTGAGAGTTGCATTTAATTTGGTGGAAATTAAATACATGTGAGTGGGTTTTTGGGTGGAGGCCATGTTTATGCGAGTGGAGGTTCACCACATGAATGAAGGAGGGGAGGAGTCCCCCCCCCCTCATGCGCCGGCTATGGGAGGGGAGGGGTCTCCCTCCCTCCTATATAAATCCCCCCTCTCCCCTCTCACAAAACACACCTCCTCGTGAAGGATCTCTCTCCTCCTCTAGATATTTCCCCATGGTCTCGGATTAGCGAGATACATGTTCCCGGTGGCCTTGCGTCTGGAAGGAGTTGCTGCTTCCGCTGATTTACTGGAGCGAGGAGGTGGAGGTTGTCCGGTGGCTTGAACGTGTGTGCGAGGACGGATGCGCTGCTGATTTGCGGCGCTCGGACTTCCACACGATCTTGAGATCGGCAAGCGTACGACTACATCAACCACGAGTTCCTACTCGTTAACAAAACTCGTTGTCTTCGAGGGTAAGTTCTCCATGGATGTATGTCCACCCGTTGCTCTGTATCTAGTCGATAGATCTTGCCGTATAGTTCTCATCGTAGGAAATTTTTTGTTTTCTATGCTACGGAGCCAACAGTGGTATCAAAGCCTGATCTATGCGTAGGTGCTTTGCACGGGTAGTACACATATGTTTATATGTGGGCGATGATGATCATGTTATTGCATCTTCTATGTACTTTGGATATTGGTGGCATAGTGGGATGAAGCGGCCCGGACCAACCTTACATGTCATCGTACATGAGACCGGTTCCACGACTGACATGCAACTAGTTTTGCATAAGTGGCTAGCGGGTGTCTGTCTCTCCTACTATATTCAATATCTGATTTACAACGAGTTGCTAATAACTTGGTTATCCTCGTTGTGGTTCATGTTCGTAGGTAAGACCGGTTCTATCTCCGAAAGCCCTAAGGCACGTAAAACTTGCAATTGATAAATTAGAGGCGTCTAGTTTAGATCGTTGCTGGGCTAGTGTCTTGATATGGTATTGTTGTAAGTAGATGTATGATAGATACTCTTAAAACTCACTTAACGTGTAAGTTCCATAGACCTTGGCCTTACACACAAAGGAATGATAGAGATCATACCACGATGCAAATGATAGAGATCAAATGCATGGACCATATCACCTCACTTCACACATTAGATGTTAGCATCTTATATTGCTAGTTTGGCGCTTTTGGTAGCATTATAAGATTATCCCTCATTTAGATATCAAGATAAATGTGTTCTTCCTTAAGTATGCACCATTTTGTGGATCGTGTTTTGAGGCATCACGTGATGATCAGGTGTTCTCGACTCTACGCTTTCATACAACGGGTGTAAGACAGTTTTACACACGCGAATACTAAGGTTCTTACTTGACGAGCCTAGCATGTACAGACATGGCCTCGGAACACGGACCGAAAGGTTAAGCATGAGTCATATAGTTGATATGATGCCCATATAGATGCTCGCCTTTGAAGCTACACCGACTCACGTGATGATCGGACTTGGTGTAGTGGATTTGGTTCATGTAATCACCAAAAGGACACGAGGGATGTCGTTTTTGAGTGGGAGTTCATTAGTAATTTGGATTAGTTGAACTCAATCTATCATAAACTTAGTATAAATATATTTTACAAATTCTGTTGTAGATGGCACCACTTACTTTTAATTTCAATGTGTTCATGGAGAAAGAGAAGCTTGCTGCGAATGGTAGCAACTTCACCAACTGGGCTATGAATTTGAGGATTCTCCTCACTGCTGCACAAAAGCAATATGTTCTAGAGGCGCCGCTAGGCCCCCCACCAGCTCCTGATGCCCCTGACGAGGAAAAGAACGTCTATATAACTCGTCAGGAGGACCACAACTTACTTCATTGCGGCATACTGTATGGGCTAGAGCCAGAACTTCGAAAACGTTTCGAAAATGGCAATGTTTGATACCATGGGTGAATTGAAAATGATTTTCGATACCCATGCTGCCGTAGAGAGTTATAATGCTTCTGAAAAGTTCTTTAGCTACATGATGGAAGAGAACAGCTCCGTTAGTGAGCACGTACTCAAAATGTCTGGGTACGCCGATAAGCTTGTGTCCTTGGGAATAACGATTCCCAATGACTTAGGCATACATTGTGTTCTCCAATCTCTGCCTCCTAGATACAAGAGCTTCGTGATGAACTATAATATGCAGGGCATGAAGAAGTCTCTTCCCGAGCTTCTGTCAATGCTTAAGACTGCAGAAGTGGAGATTAGGAAAGAATGTCAAGTGTTGATGATCAATAAGACCACCGGTTTCAAGAAGGACAAGAAAGGCAAGCAGAAGGGAAAGAAGGGCGGCAAATCTGTTGCCGCGCCTGAAAAGAAACCCCGAGCTGGCCCTAAGACTGACACAGAGTGCTACTATTGCAAGGGGACTGGCCATTGGAAGCGCAACTGCCCCAAGTATTTGCCGGACAAGAAGGCCGGCAAGGCAAACAAAGGTATATGTGATATACATGTTATTGATGTGTACTTGACTCGTACTCGCAGTAGCACCTGGGTATTTGATACGGGATCGGTTGCTAATATATGTAACTCGGTTCAGGGGCTGCGGAACAAGCGACAACTAGCAAGGGATGAGGTCACGATGCGGGTCGGCAATGGATCAAGAGTTGATGTGATCGCCGTCGGAATGCTGCCTCTCCATATGCCATCGGGATTAGTTATAAACCTGAATAATTGTTATTTGGTGCCTGCACTGAGCATGAACATTGTATCCGGATCGTGTTTGATGCAAAGTGGTTATTCGTTTAAGTCTGAAAACAATGGTTGTTCAATTTATATGAATAATATCTTTTATGGCCATGCACCTGTGTTGAATGGCTTATTTCTGTTGGATCTCGATAGTAGTATTACGCATATTCATAATGTTGATGCTAAAAGGATTAAACTTGATAATGATATATCTGAATATATGTGGCACTGCCGTCTAGGTCATATTGGCATTAAACACATGAAGAAAATCCATTCTGATGGACTTTTGGAATCACTTGACTTTGAATCATTTGATACATGTGAGCCATGCCTTATAGGCAAGATGACTAGAACGCCGTTTTCCGGTTCAATGGAACGGGCGACAGATTTATTGGAAATCATACATACTGATGTGTGTGGACCAATGAGTGTGTCGGCGCAAGGTGGATATCTTTATTTTGTTACTTTCACGGATGATTTGAGTAGGTACGGGTATATCTATTTGGTGAAACATAAGTCTGAAACCTTTGAAAAGTTCAAAGAATTTCAGAATGAAGTGGAAAATCATCGTAACAGAAAGATCAAATTTCTGCGGTCCGACCGTGGAGGAGAGTATCTTAGTTATGAGTTTAGCACACATATGAAAGACTGTGGAATAGTTTCACAACTCATGCCTGCCGGAACACCACAACGTAATGGTGTGTCAGAACGTCGTAATCGTACTTTATTGGATATGGTTCGATCTATGATGTCTCTGACTGACTTGCCACTGTCTTTTTGGGGTTATGCACTGGAAACCGCTACATTCACTTTAAATAGGGCACCATCTAAATCCGTTGAAAAGACACCGTATGAATTATGGTTTGGAAACGAACCTAAGCTGTCATTTCTTAAAGTTTGGGGATGCGATGTTTATGTGAAGAAACTTCAACCGGATAAACTCGAACCCAAAGAAGAAAAATGCGTCTTCATAGGATACCCTAAGGAAACGATTGGGTATACCTTCTATCACAAATCCGAGGGAAAGGCCTTTGTTGCCAAGAATGGATCCTTTCTTGAGAAGGAGTTTCTCGCGAAAGGTGTGAGTAGTCGGAAGGTAGAACTCGAAGAGGTTACTGAACCTTCTCTTCATGAAATGGCGAGTAGCACAGCACCGGAAGTTGTTTCGGAGTTGACTTCACCTAATGAATAGAGAGCTAATGATATTGATCATGAAACTCCGAAAGAGGACACTACCGAACCTCCCAGGTCAAGCAGGACATGTGCAGCTCCTGAACTATACGGCAATCCTGTTATGAATTTCATGATTGATGAAATAGATGACCCTGCGACGCATGAAGAAGCAATGATGAGCCCTGATTCCAACAAATGGCTAGAAGCCACGAAATCCGAGATGGCATCCATGTACGAAAACCAGGTTTGGACCTTGGTGGACTTACCTCACGATTGAAAGGCCGTTGAGAATAATTAGATTTTCAAAAAAAAACTGATGCTGGTGGTAATGTAACCATCTATAGGGCTCGACTTGTCGCAAAGGGGTTTCGACAAATTCAAGGAGTTGACTACGATGAGACATTCTCTCCCGTAGCGATGCTTAAGTCGGTTAGGATTATGTTAGCAATTGCTGCATATTTCGATTATGAAATATGGCAGATGGATGTCAAAACTGCGTTCCTCAATGGTAATATTGAAGAAGAGTTGTATATGATACAACCTAAGGGTTTTGTCGATCTTAAGGATGTTGATAAGGTGTGCGCAACTTCAGCGATTCATCTATGGACTGAAGCAAGCATCCCGGAGTTGGAATCTCCACTTTGATGAGGTGATCAAAGAGTTTGGATTTGTCCAAACTTATGGAGAGGCTTGTATTTACAAGAAAGTGAGTGGGAGCAATGTGGCATTTCTGATATTATATGTGGATGACATATTATTGATTGGAAATGATATAGATATTTTAAACAGTGTTAAAAGTTATCTAAACAACAGATTTTCGATGAAGGACCTTGGTGAAGCTTCATATATATTCGGCATTAAAATCTATAGAGATAGATCAAGACGCCTAATTGGGCTATCGCAGAGTACATACCTTGATAAGATATTAAAGAAGTTTAATATGGACGGAAGTAAGAAGGGGTACTTACCTATCTTGCAAGGCAAGACATTGAGTAAGACTCAAAGTCCGGCTAAGGCGGAAGAAAGAGAGATGATGGATAAGATCCCCTATGCCTCAGCCATAGGCTCTATAATGTATGCCATGCTATGTACAAGACCGGATGTGGCACATGCTATTAGTTTGACTAGTAGGTACCAATCTGATCCAGGTTCGGAACACTGGATAGCGGTCAAGAATATCCTTAAGTACTTGAGAAGAACTAAGGATATGTTTCTTGTATACGGAGGTGAAGAAGAGCTAGTCGCTAAGTGTTATGTCGATGCTAGCTTTGACACTGATCCGGATGACTCTAAGTCTCAATCCGGATACATATTTCTCTTGAACGGAGCAGCAGTTAGTTGGAGGAGCTCTAAACAACCTGTGGTGGCTGGATCAACGACGGAGGCGGAATATGTTGCTGCTTCAGAAGCAGCGCAGGAAGCGGTTTGGATGAAGGAGTTCATAACGGAACTGGGTGTGGTTCCTAGTGCATTGGACCCAATGGTGATCTATTGTGACAATAATGGAGCCATAGCCAACGCCAAGGAACCAAGGTCTCACAAGAATTCCAAGCATATTAAGCGCCGGTTTCACTCCATCCACGAGCATGTCAAGGATGGAGATATAAAGATTTGTAAAGTGCACACGGACCTGAATGTAGAAGATCCGTTGACTAAAGTACTCCCTAGGGCAAAACATGATCAACACCAGAACTCCATGGGTGTTAGATTTATCACTATGTAAACTACATTATTGTCTCTAGTGCAAGTGGGAGACTGAAGGAAATATGCCCTGAGAGGCAATAATAAAGTTGTTATTATGTATTCCTTGTATATGATAGATGTTTATTTTGCATGCTATAATTGTATTGATAGGAAACATCAATACATGTGTGTTTAATAAACAAAAAGGGTTCCTAGTTATGCCTCTCTTATAGACTAGCTTGTTGATTAGCAAGATGATCAAAGTTTCCTGATCATGGACATTGGATGTTGTTAATAACAAGGTCACAACATTTGTGAAATGATGTGATGAACATTCATCCGAAGTATAGCATTACGATCAAGTCATTATGTTTATATTTCTATAACATCATACAAAGTAGTCTTAGTTCTTAGACCATGAGATCATGTTAATTGCTAACACCGGAAGAGTATCTCTTGATAACATCAAACGTCACACCGTAACAGGGTGACCATAAAGGTGGGTTCAGTGCTATGAAGGTGTTATGTTGAGGCTCATGGATCAAGAGTGGAATTTGTCAATCCGGATGACGGATAGATATACTCTGGGCCCTCTCGGTGATATCACATTAAGATAGCTTGCAAGCAAGTGATGTGATCACTAGAATGTTATATCACGGGAACAAGAAAAGAGTGCATGTCCATAACGAGATCAAACTAGGTATTTGGATACCGATGATCGAATCTCGGACATGTATTATATCATGAGACAAAGGGATTAAATTTCTGACGTTAAAGGTTCTCACGATCACAGAAGTCATCGTTGAATATGCAGGAGTCAGTATGGATCTCCAGGTCCCGCTTCTGATTATTGATCTGAGAGGAGTCTTAATCATGTCTGCATTATTCGCGAACCGTAGGGTGACACACTTAAGGGTTGCCAGACACAATTTAGGAGCACATATGTTCCAGACAAAAGGTTTGCAAAGCGCAGGAAATGTTTTGATAGAAACAGGAATTGTTTCCGGTGAAATTGCAGAAAGTGGTTCTGCATGTGATATTGAAATGTTGCAAGGGGTTTTATGTGAATGTTTGTTAATTAAAGTAATTAACAAAATTATGAATAAAATAAATAAAAGAGTTTTATTAATTGAGAGTTGCATTTAATTTGGTGGAAATTAAATACATGTGAGTGGGTTTTTGGGTGGAGGCCATGTTTATGTGAGTGGAGGTTCACCACATGAATGAAGGAGGGGAGGAGTCCCCCCCCTCATGCGCCGTATATGGGAGGGGAGGGGTCTCCCTCCCTCCTATATAAAACCCCCCTCTCCCCTCTCACAAAACACACCTCCTCGTGAAGGATCTCTCTCCCCCTCTAGATATTTCCCCATGGTCTCGGATTAGCGAGATACATGTTCCCGGTGGCCTTGCGTCTGGAAGGAGTTGCTGCTTCCGCTGATTCGCTGGAGCGAGGAGGTGGAGGTTGTCCACTGGCTTGAACGTGTGTGCGAGGACGGATGCGCTGCTGATTTGCGGCGCTCGGACTTCCACACGATCTTGAGATAGGCAAGCGTACGACTACATCAACCACGAGTTCCTACTCGTTAACAAAACTCGTTGTCTTCAAGGGTAAGTTCTCCATGGATGTATGTCCACCCGTTGCTCTGTATCTAGTAGATAGATCTTGGCGTATAGTTCTCATCGTAGGAAATTTTTTGTTTTCTATGCTGCGGACCCAACAAGAATCTGCAGCAATCTCATAGTTTGGAGTAAGTTCTACAAGGGATCTATCCTCAGTATCTTCATGTTTGCTAACATGATTAAAGAATTCTTCAATATTGTCTTTCCCAATTATAGAACCACTACCAATTGGAAGGTCTTTCATGGTGAATGTAGGGATCAACATGGTGAGCTAAGGCAGAGGTGAAAACTAAAGGAGACCTAATTTTTTTGTGTTTTCAAATAAGAAAGCAAAACAAGTAAAACTAATTTTTTTGTGTTTTTTGAAGAACAAAACAAGCAAACAAAGCAAATAGAAACTAAGCCAAACAAAAACAACAAAGTAAAGAGATTGGTTATGAGGAACTCCCCTTGTGAAGATGTCCTTGACTCCCCGGCAACGGCACTAGAAAAATGCTTGATGGCTCAATGCACGGCGCCCAGAAAAATGCTTGATGGCGGTGTTGATGTAGAGCTCGTTGGGAACCCCAAGACAAAGGTATGATGAGCACAACAGCAAGTTTTCCTCAGTTATGAAACCAATGTTTAATCGAACCAGTAGGAGCAAGGAAACACCTCAAAGGTGTTACTAGCTGAGATTTGGCAGGGCGCACTACCGATGCTAGTAGCAATGTGGAGACCTGCACAACACAACGACAGAACTTTGTCCCCAACTTGCGATGAGATTTTCAATCTCATTGTGTTTTGCGGAAAACAAAGGATTAAACGTATCGAATGGAAAGAAGTAAAAGTTTGCAGAAAGTAACACAAAGCAGTAAAAGATTGTAGATTGTATGTAAAGTAAAGGACCGGGATCCATAGTTCACTAGAGGTGGCACTCCTTAGATAGATAACATGCTGGGTAAACAAATTAAAGTGGGGCAATTGACAAACACCGACAAAGCAATACATGCATATGCTAATCATCTTGACTCCTCTGAGACTTGATTGAGCATTACAACATAATACATAGACCTCCATCCAACTGCATCTATGACTAATAATCCACCTTCAGGTTATCATCCGAACCCCCTCCAGTATTAAGTTGCAAGCAACATATTATTGCTTTACGAACTGCGTGTAAAGGAAACAATACAATTGTTCTATGAACAAACGATCGTAGTTTTCTCCCTAGTAGCAGCAACACATCTAGTACCTTAGAGATTTATGTCACTTCCCCAGATTACCAGAGGCATGTACCCACTATCGAGCATAAATACTAACTCTTGGAGTTGCTAGCATCTACTTGGCCAAGATAGCTACTAACAACGGAAAGCGTGCAAGATCTCAAATAACAAAGACATGATAGAATCAATAATCAATCTGAAATAGCATCTCAATATCCATCGGATCCTCGCAAACACAACATGTATGAATTACAAATAGATGATCTTCATCATGAACGGAGCTCACAAGATCTAAACATGAAAGCACAAAGGAGGAGAAACCAGCCATCTAGCTACTACATTGATCCGTAGTCCAAGGATGAACTACTCACGCATCACACCGGAGGCTTGCATGGTGATGAAGAAGGCCTCCAGGGTGAATTCCCCTCTCCGGTAGGGTGCCGGGAAGAGCTTTAGATCCCCCCGATCTAGGGACAGAGACGATGGCGGCTACAGACTCTTTCGTGGATTTTTGATCGGGTCCTTAGGGTTTTCGTCCCGAGGGCAACTTATGGGCGGAAGGAGAGGCCGAGGGGGTGCTGGGGGCGGCCATACCACCCTTTGGCGTGGGCCAGGCCTGGTCGCGCGGCCAGGTGGTGTGGCCGGCCCCCAGCCCTTCTCCGTCTCGTATTCTGGCACTTGATCCCTTCTAGAAAAATAGGCACTTTGGCTGTTGTCCCGTCCAATTCCGAGAATATTCATTTTCTGACTTTTCTGGAACCAAAAACAATAGAAAACAGGCAGCTGGCACTGTGGCTCTTGTTAATAGGTTAGTCCAAGAAATCATAACAAAAGTACTCCAAAGTTGGAACAAAACACAAGAAAGTGGATAAAACCAAGGACGGAACATCAAAAATTATAGACACATTTGCAATGTATCAGTGTGTTCTTTTCATTAACCACCGCTAGAGTCATTGCATGTGTGTTCTTTTCACAAACCACATAAGTATCCACCAAAGTTCATTGAATGCATGTTCTTTTCATTAACCATAGCTAGAGTCATTGCATGTGTGTTCTTTTCACAAACCACATATGGATCCATTAGAGTCATGGTATGTATTATCTTTTCATTAACCACAACTAGTTTCATTGCATGCCTGTTCTTTCCACGAACCACATAGGGATCCACCAGTGTCACTGGATGTGTGTTCTTTTCACAAACCATGGCTAGGGTCATTGGATGTGTGTTCTTTTCACAAACCACATATGGATCCACGAGTGTCATTGCATGTGTGTTATTTTCACGAACCACGGCTAGAGTCACTGAATGTCCGTCCTTTCACAAACCACACATGCATCCACTAGAGTCATTGTATTGCCTGTTCTTTTCATAAACGACAGTTAGAGTCATTGCATGTGCTTTCTTTTCATAAACCACACATGTAGTCCCTAGGGTCATTGGATGTGTGTTGTTTTCACAAACCACATGAGCATGTGTGTTCTTCTCACAAACCACATATGGATCCACCAGATTTCACTGCATGTGTGTTCTTTTAATTAACCACATATGGATCCCGTGGTGTCATTGCATCTGTGTTCTTTTCAATAACCACAACTAGAGTCATTGCATGTGTGTTCTTTTCACGAACCACATATGGATCCACCATTGTCATTGCATGTGTGTTATTTTCATGAACCCTAGCTAGAGTCACTGAATGTCTGTTCTTTCACAAACCACACATGCATCCACTAGAGTCATTGTATTACCTGTTCTTTTCATACACCACAGTTAGAGTTAGTGCATGTGCGTTCTTTTCATAAACCACATATGTATCCACTAGTGTCATTGGATGTGTGTTCTTTTCACAAACCACATGAGCATGTGTGTTCTTCTCACAAACCACATATGGATCCACCAGAGTTCATTGCATGTGTGTTCTTTTCATTAACCACCTATGGATCCCTAGTGTCATTGCATGTGTGTTCTTTTCATTAACCCCAACTAGAGTCATTGCATGTGTGTTCTTTTCACAAACCACATACGGATCCACTAGAGTTGATTTCATGTGTGTTTTCTTCACAAACCACATATGGATCCACCAGTGTCATTGCATGTGTGTTATTTTCACAAACCACATATGGATCCCCCAGTGTCATTGCATGTGTGTTCTTTTCCTGAACCATAACTAGAGTTAGTGAATGTCGTCTGTTCTTTCACAAACCACACATGGATCCACCAGAGTCATCGTATTGCCTGTTGTTTTCACAAACCATAGTTAGAGTCATTGGATGTATGTTCTTTTCACAAACCACATAAGGATTCACTTGAGTCATTAGATGTGTGTTCTTTTCACAAACCACATATTGATCCACCAGTGTCATTGCATGTGTGTTCTTTTCACAAACCACATAAGGATCCACCCGTGTGATTAGATGTTTGTTCTTTTCAAAAACCACATGAGCATGTGTGTTCTTCTCACAAACCACATATGGATCCACGAGAGTTCATTGCATGTGTGTTCTTTTCATAAACCACATATGGATCCACCAATGTCATTACATGTGTTTTCTTTTCATTAACCATAGCTAGAGTCATTGCATGTGTGTTCTTCTCACAAACCACATATGGATCCATCAGAGTCATTGTATGTTTGTTCTTTTCATTAACCACAACTAGTGTTATTGCATGTCTGTTCTTTCCACAAACCACATATGGATCCACCAGTGTCACTAGCTGTGTGTTCTTTTCACAAACCACAGCTAGAGTCATTGGATGTGTGTTCTTTTCACAAACCACATATGGATCCACCAGTTTCATTGCATGTGTGTTCTTTTCATTAACCACCGCTAGAGCCATTGCATATGTGTTCTTTTCACAAACCACATAAGGATCCAACAAAGTTCATTGCATGCATGTTCTTTTCATTAAACATAGCTAGAGTCATTGCATGTGTGTTCTTTTCACAAACCACATATGGATCCATTAGAGTCATTCTATGTCTATTCTTTTTATTAACCATAACTAGTGTCATTGCATGTCTGTTCTTTCCACAAACCACATATGGATCCACCAGTGTCACTGGATGTGTGTTCATTTCACAAACCACAGCTAGAGTCATTGCATGTGTGTTCTTTTCACAAAAGACATATGGACCCACTAGTGTCATTGCATGTGTGTTATTTTCATGAACCACAACTAGAGTCATTGAATGTCCGTTCTTTCACAAACCACACATGCATCCACTAGAGTCATTGTATTACCTGCTCTTTTCATACAGCATAGTTAGAGTTAGTGCACGGGCGTTGTTTTCATAAACCACATATGTATCCACTAGAGACAGTGGATGTGTGTTCTTTTCACAAACCACATGAGCATGTGTGTTCTTATCCCAAACCACATATGGATCCACTAGAATTCATTGGATGTGTGTGCTTTTCATTAACCACCTATGGATCCCCTAGTGTCATTGCATGTGTGTTCTTTTCATTAACCACGACTAGAGTTATTGCATGTGTGTTCTTTTCACAAACCACGTACAGATCCACCAGAGTTGATTTCATGTGTGTTCTTTTCAAAACCACATATGGATCCACCAGTGTCATTGCATGTGTGTTCTTTTCACAAACCACATATGTATCCACCAGTGTCATTGCATGTGTGTTCTTTTCACAAACCACATATGGATCCACCAGTGTCATTGCATGTGTCATCTTTTCATGAACCATAACTAGATTCAGTGAATGTCTTTTCTTTCACAAACCACACATGGATCCGCCAGAGTCATTGTATTGACTATGGTTTTAACAAACCATAGTTATAGTCATTGCATGTCTGTTCTTTTCACAAACCACATAAGGATCCACTAGAGTCATTGGATCTGTGCTCTTTTCACAAACCACATATTGATCCACCAATGTCATTGCATGTGTGTTCTTTTCACAAACCACATAAGGATCCACTAGTGTCATTGGATGTGTGTTCTTTTCACGAACCACGTGAGAATGTGTGTTCTTCTCACAAACCACATATGGATCCACCAGAGTTTATTGCATGTGTGTTCTTTTCACAAACCACATATGGATCCACCAGTGTCATTGAATGTGTGTTCTTTTCATTAACCACCGCTAGAGTCATTGCATGTTTGTTCTTTTCACAAACCACATAAGGATCCACCAAAGTTCATTGCATGCATCTTCTTTTCATTAACCATAGCTAGAGTCATTGCATTTGTGTTCTTTTCACAAACCACATATGGATCCATTAGACACATTGTATGTATTATCTTTTCATTAACCACAATTAGTGTCACCGCATGTCTGTTCTTTCCACAAACCACACATGGATCCACCAGTGTCACTGGATGTGTGTTCTTTTCACAAACCATGGCTAGGGTCATTGGAAGTGTGTACTTTTCACAAACCACATATGGATCCACCTGTGTCATTGCATGTGTGTTATTTTCATGCACCACAGCTAGAGTCATTGAATGTCTGTTCTTTCACAAACCACACATGCATCCACTAGAGTCATGTTGCCTGTTCTTTTCATAAACGACAGTTAGAGTCATTGCATGTGCGTTCTTTTCATAAACCACACATGTAGCCACTAGAGTCATTGGATGTGTGTTCTTTTCAAAAACCACATGAGCATGTGTGTTCTTCTCACAAACCACAGATGGATCCACCAGAGTTCATTGCATGTGTGTTCTTTTCATTAACCACACATGGATCCCCTAGTGTCATTGCATGTGTGTTCTTTTCATTAACCATAACTAGAGTCATTGCATGTGTGCTCTTTTCACAAACCACATATGGATCTACCAGTGTCATTACATGTGTGTTATTTTCATGAACCATAGCTAGAGTCACAGAATGTCTATTCTTTCAAAAACCAAACATGCATCCACTAGAGTCATTGTATTACCTATTATTTTCATACACCACAATTAGAGTTAGTGCACGTGCGTTCTTTTCATAAACCTCATATGTATCCACTAGAGTCATTGGATGTGTGTTCTTTTCACAAATCACATGAGCATGTGTGTTCTTCTCACAAACCACATATGGATCAACCAGAGTTCATTGCATGTGTGTTCTTTTCTTTAACCACCTATGGATCCCCTAATGTCATTGCATGTGTGTTCTTTTCATTAACCACAACTAGAGTCATTGCATGTGTGTTCTTTTCACAAACCACATACGGATCCACCAGAGTTGATTTCATGTGTGTTCTGTTAACAAACCACATATGGATCCACCAGTGCCATTGCATGTGTGTTCTTTTCACAAACCACATTTGGATCCACCAGTGTCATTGCATGTGTGTTGTTTTCACAAACCACGTACGAATCCACTAGTGTCATTGCATGTGTGTTCTTTTCATGAACCATAACTAGAGTCAGTGAATGTCTGTTCTTTCACAAACGACAAATGGATCCACCAGAGTGATCGTACTGCTTTTGGTTTTCACAAACCACACTTATAGTCATTGCATGTCTATTCTTTTCACAAACCACATAAGGATCCACTAGAGTCATTGGATGTGTGTTCTTTTCACAAACCACATATGGATCCACCAGTGTCACTGCGTGTGTGTTCTTTTCACAAACGACATATGGACCCACCAATGTCATTACATGTGTGTTATTTTCATGAACCAAAGTTAGAGTCATTGAATGCCTATTCTTTCACAAACCACACATGCATCCACTAGAGTAATTGTATTACCTGCTCTTTTCATACAACATAGTTAGAGTCAGTGCACGTGCGTTCTTTTCATAAACCACATATGTATCCACTAGAGTCATTGGATGTGTGTTCTTTTCACAAACCACATGAGCATGTGTTTTCTTATCACAAACCACATATGGATCCACTAGAGTTCATTGGATGTGTGTGCTTTTCATTAACCACCTATGGATCCCCTAGTGTCATTGCATGTGTGTTCTTTTCATTAACCACAACTAGAGTCATTGCATGTGTGTTCTTTTCGCAAACAACATATAGATCCACCAGAGTTGATTTGATGTGTGTTCTTTTCACAAACCACATATAGATCCACCAGTGTCATTGCATGTGTGTTCTTTTCACAAACCACATATGGATCCACCAGTGTTATTGCATGTGTGTTATTTTCACAAACCACATATGGTTTCACCAGTGTCATTGCATGTGTCATCTTTTCATGAACCATAACTAGAGTTAGTGAATGTCTGTTCTTTCACAAACCACACATGGATCCACCAGAGTCATCGTATTGCCTATGGTTTTCACAAACCATAGTTATAGTCATTGCATGTTTGTTCTTTTCACAAACCACATAAGGATCAACTAGAGTCATTGGATGTGTGTTCTTTTCACAAACGACATATTGATCCACAAGTGTGATTGCATGTGTGTTCTATTCACAAACCACATAAGGATCCACCAGTGTCATTGGATGTGTGTTCTTTTCACAAACCACGTGAGAATGTGTGTTCTTCTCACAAACCACATATGGATCCACTAGAGTTTATTGCATGTGTGTTCTTTCACAAACCACACATAGATCCACCAGTGTCATTGAATGTGTGTTCTTTTCCTTAACCACCGCTAGAGTCATTGCATGTTTGTTCTTTTGACAAACCACATAAGGATCCACCAAAGTTCATTGCATGTATGTTCTTTTCATTAACCATAGCTAGAGTCATTGCATGTGTGTTCTTTTCACAAACCACATATGGATCCATTACACTCATTGTATGTATTATCTTTTCATTAACCACAACTAGTGTCACTGCATGTCTGTTCTTTCCACAAACCACACATGGATCCACCAGTGTCACTGGATGTGTGTTCTTTTCACAAACCATGGCTAGGGTCATTGGATGTGTGTACTTTTCCCAAACCACATATGGATCCACCAGTATCATTGCATGTGTGTTATTTTCATGCACCACAGCTAGAGTCATTGAATGTCTGTTCTTTCACAAACCACACATGCATCCACTAGAGTCATTGTATTGCCTGTTCTTTTCATAAACGACAGTTCGAGTCATTGCATGTGCATTCTTTTCATAAACCACACATGTAGCCACTAGGGTCATTGGATGTGTGTTCTTTTCACAAACCACATGAGCATGTGTGTTCTTCTCACAAACCACATATGGATCCACCAGAGTTCATTGCATGACTTCTTCTTTTCATTAACCACATTTGGATCCCCTAGTGTCATTGCATGTGTGTTCTTTTCATTAACCATAACTAGAGTCATTGCATGTGTGTTCTTTTCACAAACAACATATGGATCCACCAGTGTCATTACATGTGTGTTATTTTCATGAACCATAGCTAGAGTCACTGAATGTCTGTTCTTTCAAAAACCACATATGCATTCATTAGAGTCATTGTATTCCCTATTATTTTCATACACCACAATTAGAGTTAGTGCACGTGCGTTCTTTTCATAAACCTCATATGTATCCACTAGAGTCATTGGATGTGTGTTCTTTTCACAAATCACATGAGCATGTGTGTTCT
>CAJUXJ010001275.1:0-36667 GCA_910589775.1 Avena eriantha
GAAATACCGATGATCGAATCTCGGACATGTAATATATCGAGAGACAAAGGGATTTAGTTACAAGCGTTAAAGGTTCTCACGATCACAGAAGTCATCGTTGAATGTGTAGGAGTCAGTACGGATCTCCAGGTCCCGCTGCTGATTATTGATCGGAGAAGGGTCTCGATCATGTCTGCATTATTCGTGAACCGTAGGGTGGCACACTTAAGAGTTGTTGGGCACCATTTCCGTCGAACATATGTTTCAGATGAAAGAATTACAAAGCGTAGGAATTGTTTCAATAGAAACCGGAAATTGTTTCGGGTGAAATTGCAGAAAGTGGTTCTGCATGTGATATTGAAATATTGCAAGGGGCTATATGTGAATGTTTGTTAATTAAAGTAATTAACAAAATTCTGAATAAAAACAGTTTTATTAAATGAGAGAGCATTAAATTTGGAGAAATTTAATGCATTTAAAGTGGAGACTTTAAAAGGGAATGTGAAGAGGCATTTTAATGTGGAGGGGTTACCACCGCAAGAATGGGGGAGGTGAGGGGTCACCCCCCCATGTGCCGGCCATGGAGAGAGGGGGCACCCCCCTCCTCCTATAAAAGGCCACCCATTCCCTCCTTCATCCTCACACCTCCTTGTGAAGGATCTCTCTTCCCCTCTAGAATTATTCCCCCTTGGTCTCGGATTAGCGAGATACATGTTCCCGGTGGAATTTCGTATGGAAGGAGTTGCTGCTTCCACTGGATCGCTGGAGCGAGGAGGTGGAGGTTGTCCGGTGGCTTTAACGTATGTGCGAGTGCGGATGCGCTGCTGAGTTGCGGCGCTCGGACTTCCTCACGATCTTGAGATCGGCAAGTGTACGACTACATCAACCACGAGTTCCTGCTCGTTAACAAAACTCGTTGTCTTCGAGGGTAAGTTCTCGTTGGATGTATGTCCACCCGTTGCTTTGTACCTAGTAGATAGATCTTGGCGTGTAGTTCACACCGTAGGAATTTTTTTGTTTTCTATGCTGCGGACCCAGCAGGATAGTGAGAGTGTAATAGAAATATCAAGTGTGACAAGGTAGCATCAAGGGAGAGCAATAAAAAAGAGAGAAAAAGATACAAAGAAAAGATACATAGTCTCCCGTAGCAAAAGAGAGTCTCAAAGCGAAAGGCAAGTGCACAAATCTTTTGCTCATTTTTCTTCTTTGCAAACGAGCCATGGTCTCTCCTTGCATTGACACGACACCGAGTGTAATCTTTGTTACGACATTTTGTTTGCTCATTTTCATAGTCGTGTCAATCCCATTCATCTCCACGTGTGTATATAGTCGTAGGTTCCCGTCACCACTTTTGACTATCCCTTTTCATTTGGTTGGTTCTTTGGAATTCCACAATCCTAACCTACCACCAAAATTCTTCGAGAGTTAGTTCTTTCTTTAGTGTGAGCTTTCTTTGCGATTTCACTTTGCAAGCTAATAACTCTCACTTGTGGTTTCTAGTTTCGTGCAATCCCCAAGGTGAGGTACAAGGCTAACACCACCATATTCCACTTCCATATACAAACTATGTACCTTCACCACGACACACCACAACGTCGAGCTATGATGCTGATTTCTCCTCAAGGCCCTAAGTATGGTGTGAAGGATACCGTCATCACGCAAGGGCACTAGTGATCCAACAAGCGCAACCACAAGTGGAGCCTCAAGCACAACCTCAAGTCCACCACCATCGCCCACGACACATACTTGACACAACAAGTGATGACTCCAACTTGGAGGAACAAGCTCGTCACCAACATGAAGCTCTCCAAGATCCTCCTCCTCGTCATCACCATCATGAACGTCCACGCCGACACCATGGTCATCATGAGGCGCCTCCTCCACAACATCAAGACATGGAGCGTCAAGTGGTACAAGTTGAGTGACGCCCACCACGTCATGAGGCTCAAGACTATGATCTTCGCCGTGAGGCCCAAGTGCCTAACCTGCAATAACACCCGAGGAACAAGCCTCCTCTTTGTCCACAACAACCTCAAGAGGCTCCACCTCCTCATGATCATCATGAGGCCCAAGTGCCTCCTCCTCCTTGTTAACAACCGCGCCAAGAGCAAGATAAGGGTTCCGCCACCTCCGAATGCGGCTCCTCAACCGCAAGCTCATCACCAAGCTCACCAAGCTCATCGCAGTGGTTGCATGGAAGATGAAGACCATCAACATCGTGTCAACAATTGCCACCATGACCGCAATGATGAAGAAACCTTCGGCAAGCTCAAGTTCACGAAGCCCAAGTGCAGCGGTTCAAATGATCCTGAAGAATATCTCTCATGGGCACTCAAAATCGACAAGATCTTCCGCATGCAAAATTAGAGCATCAAGAAGATGGTCGACATGGCTTTGCTTGAGTTTGATGATTGCGCCAACGTTTGGTGGGAACAAGTTCAAGTTGCTCATGACGCAAGAGGAGAGCCCATAATCACAACTTGGCATGACATGAAGGCTCATATGATATACCGCTATGTTCCTTCGCACTACACGTGCGACCTCTTCAACAAGCTTCAATCGCTTCGTCAAGGGGCAAAGACCGTGGAAGAGTACTTCAAGGAAATGGAGCTCAACATGATCCGCGGCCACATTGAAGAGCGCAAGGAGCAAACCATGGCATGTTTCCTTATTGGCTTGAACCATCCAATCAAGTGTATCATCGAGTTCCAAACATACCACGATATGGTTAAGCTTATGCGCATTGCAATAAAGTCCAAGCGTCAAGTACAAGCGGACATCAAGTACATCAATCCAAAGACGTACTTCACCTAAAAGCTTCAACTGCTACACCAACAACCGTCAATGGTAGCTTCTCAAGTACCTCCAAGACTTACTTCAAGCCCACACTTCCTCAACGAAAACCGCCCCCAAGTGGCAAGTATACAAAGGATTCCACGCCATTCAACAATGAATTCTAAAAGTGTGGAGGCAAGGACACAAGTTGGCCGAGTATGGAAACAAGAAAGTATTGTTTATCCATGACAATGGTGACGAAGAGTACTTGAGTGAAGATGAATTTGATGCATGAGTCAAGGAAGAAATGACAAGGCAACAAGTGGAATATGACCAAGTACTCCTCATATGTGAACATGACGCAAGTCCATCACATGTCGTCACAAGGATCTTGACCACTCAAGCACAAGAGCATGAAGATCAAGGTTCAAATATCTTCCAAACACGTGCAGGCATCAATGGGAAATCTATCAAGGTGATCATCGATGGAGGGAGTTGCCACAACCTTGATAGCACCGAGTTGTGTGAGGAGCTCAACCTCACCCTCCATCCACACAAGTACCCCTACCACGTGCAATAGCTAAGTGACCAAGGGTCCGAGAACATCAAGAACACCATCTCGGTAACCTTCTCTATTGGCCCATACAAAGACATGGTGGAGTGTGATGTAGTCCCAATGACGGTTTGCCACATGTTGCTTCATTGTCAAAGGTGCTCTACATGATGGTCGCACAAATGTTTACAACTTCAAGTGGCTTAACAAGACATTGTTTTGCAACCGATGACTCCTAGCCAAATAATTGCGGACAATGCAAAGGCTTTAGCAAGGGTGCTGTGGCATCCCGCTAAAATCACTCCTAGAAAATTGCTGTATTTTTGTGCATTGCATCATCATGACCGAATGCTCATGTCAGCATGCCACATTGCATTTGAGCATCGTCATCATCATGCATGGTTTTGTCTAAAACTATTTTCAAAAGACCTGGTTTTGTTTTCTAAACGCCCCGTCTTTATTTCAAATTAAAACCCGGGTCTCCGAAATATTTTGGTTTGTCTAAATACAGTTTGCAAAAGCCCCGTTCTAAATAAATAAAATTTTCAAATTGTTTTTAGGAGGCAGCCCGCTAGGCCCGAAAGCCCGGCCGGCCACTTCCAAGCTCTAAACTAAAATCCTATCCTATCTAAACCCTAACCCAACAACCACCTACCCCTACCTTATCCCCTCTCACACACCCATCCAACCCACTCCCCACCCTTTCCCTCCTGTCCGCCGGCACACTCTCTCCGCTCCTCTCGTTTCCCGCCCAACACCTCCTGGGCGCACACTCCCGCCCACCTGCCTGCCGACCGCCCCCACCTGGCCTGAATCCCGTCGCTACCTGCCCCTTCCCAGGTCCACTTTCCCCACCAACCGCTCCCTCCCGCACCGTCCTCTCCCACCTCCCGCCTCTCTCCTCTCTGCACCACGCCACCCCCGCAGGCCCCGCCTTGTCTCCACCACCCCGGCCCCACCACTCTGCTTCCCCTGTACATCTCTCCCTCTCGTACGACTCACGTGGCCCACATCTTTGATCCGACACCCACCAACCGGATGCCATCTCCCCTCACCTCGCGATCCCCATCGCCTCGATCCTAGCCGCCTCACCCCGAGCCCCGTCCCCAGGCGCGCCGCCGCGACCTCTCCTGCGTGCAGCACCGACGTGGGCGCCGTTCCGCCCGGTCCCCTCCCACATCAAGCTCGCCCAAGGCCGACCCTCCTCCGCTCTGGCCGCAACCCCTGCAGCGCCCCTTCCCCTCCGTCTCCGGCGGCCAAGGCCTAAGCTCGCCACGACGCTGCCCGAGCTCATATCCCCTTCTTGTAGAGCGTCACCGCCGTCGACCGCTCGTGTGAGCCCTGCCCCCAGCGAGTTCGTCACCGCCCGGGCACCCTCTGCTCGACAACGCCGCGCGCCCACCCTGGAGCTCCCCCATGCTGCGAGCGCGACCCTGCCGTCGAGCCTCTTCCGTGCCTCCGCCGCGCGTAGTACCGTCTCCTTCGGCCACTTGCAGCCTCGTGCCGTCACGAGCCTCTCCATGCCGCCCTCCTGTTCCTCGTGCGCCTTCCTTGTCTCCATGACCTCTGCAGCGCGCCTCCTCCTACTTCGGCCGTTGTTCGTCGTCGAGCCGCCAAGTGCCCGCCTCCGTCTCCCGTGGACGCTCCCCTGGAGTTCCGGCATTGCTCGCCATCCCCGAACTACTCCTCGCGTCGATCCCGGCACCTCGGCCCTAGGCTCGCCTGCACCGCTACAGCGGGCCACCGCTACGCCACGGGTCTGCCTCTGTCCCGTATGGCGCTATCCCCGCCCCTGCAACCTTGCATGCATGCACCGGGCCGCTCCTGTGCAGCAGCACGCTGCTCCTGAGCATGCACCCGGTCGTCTCGAGGATGTGTTGTTGGTGTGTGACCAGTACACTTGTAATCATGTTGCTGCTGCTACGAAGTATGTATGATGTGAATGCCGTTTTGCTGCGTGTACCAAACCAGAGTCATGCGCAAGATCTTTCTCGCTGACAAGACATGCTCGATGCTGATGGTTTTCGAAGAATGTACATGGTGCCACTCAAGACCTCCATCCCGGATCTGAACCCCGAAGACCGATGACGGAACCCCAATGCATCCTTCTTGGACACCAAGTTCTTCGACCCCGAACCAAGATGCCCGAGGTCCCAAGTACACAGATCTCGAGTTCCCGAAGACCGACCTCGGAACACCAAGTTCTTCTTCCCAGAATGCCAAGCTCTCCTTCCATTGTCCGAGAACGTTCCCGCCGAGACCGATCCCCGTCGAACCCTGTCGAACCCCGAACCCTTGAACCAAGATCTTCCGAACCCAGATGTGTGACCCTAAGCCTCTATTTTTATCATATGACATATACCTGTCGCATCATTAAATCATCATGCTTGCATACATGTCATCTGGTGGGTTCGGTTAAATAGTCGATTCACCTAAATTAAATACGGAGTCTATATGCGGGCTATTCTAGTCTTATTCCGGACTCCATTTAAATTTGTGTAGCGAACCGATACCATGTCTTGCCTTGTTAAGACAACATTTAATTTGCGGGGTAGATAAATAACTTGAACCGCCTAATTAATTGTCAGGACCCCGGTTCCGCTTAATATTGCCTAATTGCACCGCATCTGTGCCATGCCATGCATCATATCATAAGCATGTCGGATCTTCTGCCGTAGTATTAAATATTGCATCCGGTGTTTCTGCTAGTGTTTGCTTCTTCGCGGATTAGGCCAATGAGTGGATGCGAGTATCGACAAGTTCTCTGGATATGATCCTTCTGTAGTGTTTCCCAGGCGAACATTCTCCGCCTTTCTACCTATTTTGCATTTATAGTCTTTATTTCCTCCTGTTGATCTATTGCTATCCGTGTCTCGATGCTTTAGTGTTCCGTACCAGATATATCCCGTGCAGCCTCTATATTGCCTGGGACACCTCCTATTACCTGTTGTTTGGTAGATAGTTGGCCTTGCGAGTCATAGTTGCTTGCTCAGGTGCGATCTTGTGTTATCGAGTACCACAGTTGTTGGAATGCTGGCAGATGTTTATGGTGCAGATGATCATGTCTTTAATTACCACTATTAAATTGCTAGATATAACTAATGCAGAGGCATCGGTGGGCAATAGATGTTATTTGGTTCTTCCACGCTCACTTGTGTCCCGTAGGACCCCGAGTACTTGATACCTGTTCCTCGACTATTCGCACTATCCACATCCGAGAGACCCTATGGGATCACCCTGAGCCAGAGCTTGATTCATTTCTATTTCTTGGGGCCACAAAGTAGTTTGCGGGTTTATTACTATCATGTACGTATGCCATGCTTACTGCTTTATTTACGATTGTGCGTGGAGCACCTGTACTATTTAGGACCATGACACGTTTTCGCTGTATCGACAAGCTCAGTCACACTTTCGGGTTCCTAGTCGTTTACAGCCGTCCACACAAACCTTGGGTCCGTCTCGGAGCCGGCCAACTTCGTTGCGGGTAGCTTAATGGGGTGGCCCCCTGAAATATTTTATGAATCCTGTGATTGCTTTGTCGTGAAAGCCTCGTTCGGTTTTGAGTTGGTTTTTCCGAGGTTGATCGAGTGTCTATTGCTATTTGTGCACCCCTGCAGGGTAAAACTTTCTGAAAGCCATGTCCGCGGTTATGGACGACTTGGAGCACAGTATCTCGATCATAGACAAGCATAACTTAAGTAGTGCTATAAATTTGACTTAATATGTGACTAGTAATCAGATTCAAATACAACGGAATGTAAATTTAAAATGCCAACAACTGGTGGATCTGTGGTGATCGTGTCATGCTATACGTGCCTAGTAAGTATTGCAACTCCAATGGAATGCGATAAAAGTGCCAACAACTGCTGGGTTTTGGGATTCCTCAGGACAATTATATCTGACTAGTAAATGTTCCAACTACCACGGAATGGTTAATTAAAACTGCCCACTACTTATGCTTCAGGATGACTCATGCTATCTATATCTGATTAGTAAGTGCTGCAACTATAATGGAATGAATAAAACTGCCAACGGTGTGAGTTCCTCGGTTTGACTTCCTCGTTTGGTCTTGAGGGGGAATACCAGGATGGGTATGTTTGGTGTTAGTATCAGGTTGGATCCGAATAGGTCTTTCTTACCCCTCTATAATAGCCGCCAGTGATACCGAGTCTCTATAGGTTGCTTAGTGCCGCTGCGCTGCCGCTTCAGTCCACCATACCTATGTAGGCGAGAGCCGCCGAATTCTAGCCTCGCCGTGTAGTGGCCTCAGTACTAACGCTCCTCTTTTTCCTTCGGCCTTTGTCGGCACCCCTTTTTGTTTTAGCAGGTTTGAGATCGACGTCGTTAGCAGGGTTACCCTTCCGGCTTGGCCTAGGCAGGGTTATGGACGCCATTGGTTATTCTTCAGGACTCTTAGCCCGATTTGCATCTTGTCTGTACTCGGACGCTGTATCGTTTTCAAGGTGATTTGGATCTTCGTATTTGTATATCTGTATGCTTGACTCGCTGAGTCGTTGTTGTATATATATATATATATATATATATATATATATATATATATGTTCTGTGGGTCCCATCGAGGATTGATGTGTAATGGTATTACTTCGTTTTCCACCCGCATGAAAGTGCCTGGTGGGCGTCCTTGAATCGCTTCTATGCGGGTTTGGCGGGAAGGGCTAAAACTTGCATAGGGCCGATTTGAGGGTGTTACAAAGTGGTATCAGAGCTCAGCAGTTGCGATACCCCACAAGTCCAGCCTGTAGGATAACTTAGCTAACGGCCGAAGTAGAGTGTCAAAACTATTTTGAAAAATCGGTTGGATAGATCTGATTAGGTCTGTTTTACTCCTTACCCCTCTGCTATTCTCCTCTTACCTCCACGTGTTTTGAATCTGCTCTCTTCCCTTTCTCTAAGCCCAGGATTTCTCGTGGTTGGGTTTCCGTCCTACCTTCAGGGTTTCGCTTCCTCCTTTGGTAATGGCGTTTCTACATCCGGTCTTCGTGCTATCTGAGGAGTCTCTCCTCTGTTGGACTTCTCGTTGTTCCTCTTTTGTGCCTTCTGGTGTTTTCCACGCGACGACATCATCTACGCCAGATCCGATGTAGATCCTGCATCACTGCTTTGTTCTGAACCTCGATTGACGAGATCTTCAGTCTGATTTCGAGAATGGTTGCACGCTTTTCAACTGATTGTGCGGAGTAATAGTTTAGGTGCGTGATGGGTTGGCCCCCATGCCGACTACTCACTCTATTTGCTCGTGTACATTGAAGTGGATGAGAATGCATCGGTTCTCTCTTTCTATGGAAGTTAGAGGTGGTTTTATTTGTCGATACCTCTTTCTTCGCCTTTGTTTCTATGGAGTGTTGTCTCGACGAATGCGAGCAACGACCTCTTGTTAGTGGTGTCGCGAGAAACTACACGAAGCAAGAAGATTCAGATTGCCGACCTTCTTCCCGGTAACACGAGGCGGATCTGAGGGCGAGATCCATTGTTAGTGGTGTCGAATTGTGGCATCCCGCCAAAATCACTACTAGAAAATCGCTGTGTTTTTGTGCATGGTTTTGTCTAAAACTATATTTGAAAGACATGGTTTTGTTTTCTAAACGCCCCGTATTTATTTCAAATAAAAACCTGGGTCTCCGGAATATTTTGGTTTGTCTAAATACGGTTTGCAAAAGCCCCGTTTGAAATAAATAAAATTTTCAAATTGTTTTTAGGAGGCAGCCCGCTAGGCCCGAAAGCCCGGCCGGCCACTTCCAAGGTCTAAACTAAAACCCTATCCTATCTAAACCCTAACCCAACAACCACCTACCCCCTACCTTATCCCCTCTCACACACCCATCCAACCCACTCCCCAACCTTTCACTCCTGTCCGCCGCCACACTCTCTCCCGACCTCTCGTTTCCAGCCCAACGCCTCCTGGGCGCGCACTCCTGCCCACCTGCCTGCCGACCGCCCCCACCTGGCCTGAATCCCGTCGCCACCTGCCCCTCCCTAGGTCCACTTTCCCCACCAACCGCTGCCTCCCGCACCGTCCTCTCCCACCTCCCGCCTCTCTCCTCTCTGCACCACGCCACCCCCGCAGGCCCCGCCTTGTCTCCACCACGGCCCCACCACTCTGCTTCCCATGTACGTCTCTCCCTCTCGTACGACTCACGCGGCCCACCTCTTTGATCCGACGCGCACCAACCGCACGCCATCTCCCCTCACCTCGTGATCCCCATCGCCTCAATCCTAGCCGCCTCACCCCGAGCCGCGCCCCTAGGCGTGCCACCACGACCTCTCCTTCCTGCAGCACCGACGCGGGCGCCCTTCCGCCCGGTCCCCTCCCGCATCAAGCTCACCCAAGGCTGACCCTCCTCCGCTCTGGCAGCAACCCCTGCAGCGCCCCGTCCCCTCCGTCTCTGGCGGCCAACGCCCAAGCTCGCCACGACGCCGCGCGAGCTCATCTCCCCTTCTTGCAGAGCGCCGCCACCGTCGACCACTTGTGTGAGCCCTGCCGCCAGCGAGTTTGTCACCGCCCGGGCACCCTCTGCTCGACAACGCCGCACGCCCGCCCCGAAGCTCCCCCACGCCGCGAGCGCGACCCTGCCGTCGAGCCTCTTCTGCGCCTCCGCCGCGGGTAGTACCGTCTCCTTCGGCCACTGGCAGCCTCGCGCCATCGCGAGCCTCACCGAACTGCCCTCATGTTCCTCGTCCGCCTTCCTCGTCGCCACGACCTCTGCAGCGCGCCTCCTCCTACTTCGGCCGTTGTTCGTCGTCGAGCCGCCAAGTGCCCGCCTCCGTCTCCCGTGGCCGCTCCCCTGGAGTTCCGACACTCCTCGCCGTCCCCGAATTACTCCACGCGTCGATCTCGGCGCCTCGGCCCTGGGCTTTGTGAAGGATTTTAGCACTATTGATGCACCATTGAATTATTTGACTAAGAAAGGTGTGCCATTTGTGTGGGGCGTAGCCCAAGATATTGCATTTGATACATTGAAACGTTTTCTTACTTCTGCACCATTATTTGCATTACCTTATTTTTCGAAGCAATTTTAAGTTGAATGTGATGCTAGTGGTATAGGTATTGGTGGCGCTTTGATGCAAGAGGGTCGCCCTATAGCATATATTTCTCAGAAACTTACTGGTGCTAGACTGAACTATCCTTTTTATGATAAAGAATTGTATGCACTTGTTCGAGTACATGAAGTTTGGCAACATTATTTGTGGCCAAAGGAATTTATAATACATTCTGATCATGAAGCATTGAAGTATTTGAAAGCTCAATCAAACTTGCATAGAATATTAGCTGAATGGGTTGGGTTTATTGAATCTTTTCCTTACATCATTAAGTATAAGAAGGGAAAGGAGAATGTAGTTGTTGATGCTTTGTCTAGGAAAAACCTGTTATTAACCAATCTTGATGTTAAAATTCCTGGGCTAGAGAGTATTTTGCACTTTACGCAATTGACCATGATTTTGCTGAACCATATCGTTTGTGTGCTCTTATAAACGCATGGGATAAGTATCATATATATGATGGATATTTGTTTAGAGCTAACAAACTATAGTTGCGTTTGTTCTTAGTGCAGGAATAACATGCTGGTGGTTGGATGGGTCACTTTGGCCGTGAGAAGACATTGCTCATGCTTTCTGGTCACTTTTATTAGCCCAAGATGAGGTGTGATGTGAACAGATTTGTGAGTCATTGCATTACATGCCACAAGTCCAAATCAAATTTGAAGCCTCGTGGTTTGTATACACCTCTCTCTGCACCTACTAAACCATGGGAAGAAATTAGTATGGATTTTGTGCTAGGTCTACCTAAACCTCAGAGAGGTCATGATTCTACATTTGTGGTAGTGGATATGTGTAACATCCCAAACTTTGCAATTTCAGATGTTACTAGAAGCATGCATCATATCATTGCATCATGGCATCACATATCAAAAACTGCATCAGGTATTTTCTTAAACCCCATAGTCAATTATAGACAAAAAGGGATAAAACCTTTTGAACCACCAAAACCCTTGCAAAAGTGTTATGTTAAAGTCCTACTCTAACCCTCTTCTTTTTACAAAATTTAAGAAACAAATTTCATCTAATTCGGAGTCCGTTTGCAAAAGTTATTAAACAAATAGCAAAACAGAAAATAATAAAAAGAATTAAAAAAAAGAGAAGTCTAACCTAAGCGGGCCAGCCGAAGCCAGCCCGCATCTATCTACCGCGTGCACCGCGAGCGAGCGGCGCACAGCGCAGCCGACGCGGAGGTCGGCCCACCAGCCGCCAGCCCCCCCCCCCCCCCCCCCCCCGCCCGCCCGCCTCTCACTGACGAGAGGGCCCCACCTGTCATCCCCGTCCTAAGCGTGTTCGTCCCCAACTCCTCTGCCGACGCAAATCCCACCGGATTCCGCCGGATTCGGAGAGGAATCCGACCCCTTCCGCACGAAAAACCCCCCATATAACCCTCCCCATCGAGCCCCGGCTTTTTTCCCAAAAAAAAACCACAAACCCTAGCCCCGTCTTCGTCGCCGCCGACGCGCCGCCGGAGCTCCGCCTCAGGAGGTTGTCACCGACATCGCTACCGAGCCCTTCCTCCTCTTTTTTCTAAAATCGGAACCACCGCTAACTCCTCTGTCTCCCCCTCGGTTTTCCCTCTCTTTAACGCAGTGAACTGCAGGCGATTGGTCGCCGGAGTCTTGCCGGAGACGGGAGAGAACGGCGGAGCACCTACCGAGGGCAGAAAAGGGGAGGACCGACGCCGACCGTACCAGGGCGACCGTTAGAAGGAGGGGAACGCCATCGTCCAGTTCGCGCAGCCGGGGGCTAGCCAGAACACAGCCAGCCATCGCCACCGATGCGCTGCCGCTGTCGCCGTGATCGTCAACGTCACCGCCGGTAAGCCCTCCGTCCCTGGCCGTCGGATCTCGATCCGGCGGTACAGATCGCGTTGACCCAGCGAAGGGGTACCACCCAAGCGCTCCGCCACGTGTCAGCGCACGTGTCCGCGCCGTGTCAGCGCCGCGTGCCCACCCTAGACCAATCCCGCGCCGCCACTTGGCGCTGCACAGTTGGCGCCGCCCCTTTTTCTTTTCCTTTTTCTTTTTAAAATAGGCAGAAATTACTCCAATCTTGTAAAATACATAGGAATTCGAGTTTTAGTCCAAAAATTGCGTATGATATACCGTTGGATTCATATTTTTGGGTAAAACAAAGATCTACAATAATATTGCTGTTTTACCACAGCAATCTTGCAGTAGGATTTAAAGTTTAGATTAGAGTATTTTAATTCTAGAAAATTATCCGTAGCTCCGTTTTAGTTGATTCTTGTTGCGTTGACTTTGTATCGACGAGACCTTCTGTAGAAAATTTTCGTATCATGCTTAGGGTGTTCAGATCTGTCTCGTGGTAGATTGGAGTTGTAGATCTAGTTTTGAGCTTGGTTATTTAGGGTTTAAGCCAAAATACTTAAAATCTGTGGGGAACCGATTCTAATGACATCCCCAACTCAACAACACCCCTGAATAAAACCCTTGCTCAAATTTGAATCCATCCTTACATATTACCATGTTGCATGCCTGCATATTCGACTTCGTGACTTGTTTTGTGCAATTTGTGATTGGATCCATGTTTGTTTCGTTAGATTGCTCAGAGTGCGCTGAGGAGTACTTTTGTGTAGATTGCTGCTTGGACCAAGGCAAGTTACACCACTTGTTCATGTTTATGTCCTAGTTTTGACTATGCATGTTTTACTCTTCAAATTCTGTAGTATGCATGTGTAGGGTTTTGGTAGAATTCCTTAGTACTATTTTGCAAGTACGGTTTTGTAGTATGCCATGAGTAGTTCTATGCTTAGGATTTCTCATCCCAATAGGTTATCCTGTTTTTCTAAGTTGCTTGCTATGATATATACTTATATATATCAAGTACCGTTGGGAGGGTTGGAAAGACTTAAGAATTTTCTAAGTATGGGAGCTCTCTCGAGTGAACTTTTCTTCTCCAAAACCCCTTCAAAATAAAACTAAGTTTTCTTCAGGGCGGAATGGTTGTCGGGACAACGAGTGGGATTTTGGTGGAGGATGGCCGCCCAGGAATCAAAGAAGTCTTCCATGTTTCAGAATTCAGAAGCTTCCCGTGCAACCACAATACATATGGGCTCTGCCTTGGCTTAGTACTTAGTGGGAAACCTCACCGGGGTACCAACATTTGGAGGTTCTTGGCACGGTTGGATCCAGCTGGTAGAGGGGCTACTAAGGTAAGGCTTCGCCATGGTATTGTCTGTAAAAGGACTTGATCATGGATTGTGGGGAAAGTGCACAACCTCTCGAGAGTATTGCAATCTGATCGATCAGCCGTGTTCACGGAAATAGAACAACATTGAGCATCTGAAGGATGGAGCCTCTGGAAGATCTTCCTCTCTCTTTTACAAACCTAACGTTTTATAAACCCCAAGGCGTGAGTAATATCTCCATTGGGTGGGATTTTGGGAACTTGGTGTGTAATATCCAAGTGCTAGGTTGATTGGACACTTGGTGAGTAATATCCACGTGTTCCATTCGACCCTATACTATTTATCAAAGTTTACAACGTAGGGAAAACTTTCTTCCTCTTTTCTTATTACATTGATAAAATTGGCTTTACGCAAATGAACCCCAGAGCCTACTCTTAGCCTTGCATGTAGAGATAGTCTTACTCTTTCCTTGGTGTAATTTGCCAATACATTCAAATTATTGACCCAACTTGTTGGCTGCACGTCTTATGTGCAGAATACAAAGATTGAAAGGTGCGTAGGGATCGCGGGTCTTCACGCAACTAGCCTAAGGCGTTGATGGACTCAAGTTTTACATAGTTTCCGCTGTTTTATTTGAGCTAGCTATAAGCTATGCAAGTTGTAATAATTATACTCTGGATTATTCGTGTAATAATGACTTGTGTTTTACATGATATTCATGGACTGTGAAGTGCTAGCTATTGATCCAGGGACTAGCATGTTAATCACAGGGACTTAGGATCCTTAATGATCCGAGGTCGCAACAGATGGTATCAGAGCCCAAAGTTGCCTGTAGGACGTGACCCCTAGGATTGGAAACCACCTTTACCATATGTGTTTTTGCTTTCTATATTCTTTGTACTCTTCTAGTATTTCTCTTTCTTATCACCTTGTGTCTAATTTTCTCTCTCCTAACCTAAAGATGACGGCCTTCTACTACGACACCGCTGAAGACATCAAGTGCTTGCGCTTCGGGGAGTGCCTTCTGGACATCATCAAGACACTGTAGTTACCCATGCCATCAATCAAGGGAAGCGAGCTGAGGAAGATGCACAAGGAAGGATGTTGGGCGATTGAAGTCATCCAACCAGGGCGCAGTCAGACAGAACCCAAGACAGAGGCCATCGTACTCAACGTCACCAGCGACTCCAAGGAGAAAGGACTTAGCATCAGCTTGCAGGAACTCATTGGACGCCTTTGCGGACGCCACCATGAAGAGATTGAAGGCCACTACATCAAACTCTTTAGAAGACGTGATGAGAAGGGAGTTCCAATCGAGTTAACCCCGGAGGAAAGGAAGACATGCAAGCGTCGAAGAATCCAATATCAAGACTTGGAGTTCCACATCAATGACCTTCAGAGGGGGATCTGCCTTGATATCGTGAGGAATGAAGAGCTGGAAGAGAAGATCAAGTCCCTAGGAGGGGAGCTCACCGCCCAAAACAAGAGGTTCTCTAATCAAGAGAAGAGGGTGCAGGATAAGAACAAGAAGATTAGGGAGCAAAGTCTTGTGCTCGCAAAGAATGAGATGGAGTTCAAGAACTTTGCCACCATGTTGAAGGACCTGCGAGCAACCAAGAGGAGCTTGGAGGAGAAGATCACGCCTGTGACTATGGGGTCAAGTTTGATCAAGAAGCTACAGAAGGAGAAGAAGGAACTCCGAGCAAAGCTGGAAGCTGCTACCCAGGAGCTGCAAGAGGTGAAGGAACTTCAAGGGAGGCTCGAAGCTGCAACACCGGAGCCACAGGTGGTGAAGGAACTTCAAGAGAAGCTTGAAGCCACGACGAGGTACTTGGAGCTATACAAGTCACTGCTAGAAAAGGAAGGCTTCATCATTGAGGATGAGGAAGTGGATGATGAGTAGAGTAGTTGGACCACCTTTAGTTCTATAGTCGAACGTTATTCGCGATTGTAATGAGAACCAAAAAAATTATAATGGCTAGTTAAACTTGGTTGGGTGTGTGGATTTATGTGCTTTGTGTGCCTTGCTTTTCTCGTGTGTTTTTCTTCTCGTGTTTACATAAGGGTAGGAGTTTATTCCTTAGGCTTTCTATCTATTTCTTAACTTGCCTCCCAAACCCTCCAGATGGCGAGACGTGGAAACAAAAATAACAACATGCCCCCAGAGATAGCACAACTTCTGAACTCCCAGAATCAGTTGATCTAACTCCTCACTCAAAACATGCAAAACAACAACAACAACCCACCGCCTCCGCCACCCCCACCGCCCCAACAGGATCGCTTAACTCGGTTCTTGAGGTTGAACCCTCCAATTTCCTCAAGTAGTTCTGAGCCAATTGTGGCAGATGACTGGCTCCGCACCATCAACAAGAAGTTAGACACCGTCCAAGTTGTTGGAGCTGATAGGGTGCGCTTTGCCCCGCACCAACCAGAGGGACCAGCTGCTGAATGGTGGGATAACTACCAGGTCACCCACCCTGATATTGAAGCTATCACCTGGAACCAGTTTGAAGCAGCCTTCCGTACTCATCACATAGCCGCGGGAGTCATGTCACTTAAGAGACGTGAGTTCCGTGACTTGAAGCAACTACACCGCTTTGTCTGCGAGTATGGGGACCTTTTCAACAAGCTGGCACGTTATGCACCTGATGATGTATCTACTGATGCCAAGAGACAGGAGGAGTTCTTGAGGGGACTTAATGATGAAATATCTATTCACCTTGTGGCTCTGAAGTTTGATAACTATCAGGATCTTCTGGACAGGGTAGTTGTGGTTGAAGCAAAGCAAAGGAGTATAGAGAACCGAAAGAGGAAGTCCACCTCACACAAGCACAACTCTGCCCCATATCAGAAGCAACACACTTCATCACCACCACCCCACAACCACAATGGCCACAACCACAATGGTCATCGCCATGGAGGACATAACCACAATGGCCATAAACACCGCAATGGAAATGGCAGTGGGAAGGATCTGAGTGAAGTGACATGCTTCAAGTGTAACAAGACAGGGAACTATGCGACTACTTGCCCCGAAAAGACAAAGAGTGGGAATGGTAATGGAAACGGCAACGAACACAACCATGGCAATGGTAATGGAAATGGGAAGAAGCTGAATCCGTTCGTAAAAGCCACGGTGAATCATGTCTCCGTGGAGGATGCTCGTGAGGCACCTGACTCCGTGATTGGTAAGTTCAAGCTTAACTCCACACCTGTAGTTGTTCTTTTTGATACTGGTGCATCGCATTCATTCATATCAAGGGTATTTGTGGATAGAGGCAAGATACCTACGGAGACTATTAGTACTCCCCTAAGGGTAAGTTCTCCTGGAGGAGAAATAGTGGCAAACTCTGGATGCTGTGGGTTAGAACTAAGGATTGGGGCACACACCTTTCCCACCAGCCTAGTCGTTCTGGAATCACAAGGCTTAGATATAATTTTGGGCATGAATTGGATGACCGAATATGAGGGAGTCATAGATTGTGCCAAAAGGACTATCGCACTCACAACTCCGGAAAAGAAAAGGATCCCCTTTAAGTCAGCTTTCGCACTCAAGGGAAGTATGGTGAACTCTCTTAAGGGGGTTAGCTTGGAGGGATGTGCCAATTGTGAAGGAGTATCCAGATGTGTTTCCGGAAGAATTGCCAGGGATGCCTCCTGACCGAGACATCGAGTTTCTCATTGACTTGATGCCTGGTACTGGACCAATAGCAAAGAGACCGTACAAGATGGATGTGGATGAGTTGAAGGAACTTAAGAAACAACTTAGAGAGCAATTGGACAAAGGCTTCATTCAACCAAGTGCGTCATCTTGGGGAGCACCTGTCTTATTCGGGGAGAAGAAGGATAAAACCAAGAGACTAGTCGTGGACTACCGGTCGTTGAATGAAGTGACAATCAAGAACAAGTACCCTCTACCCAATATTAACGACCTGTTTGACCAATTAAAGGGAGCTAGTGTTTTCTCTAAGATTGATCTCCGATCAGGTTATTTTCAGTTAAAGATCCGAGAATATGATGTACCCAAGACAGCCTTCACCACAAGATACGGATTGTATGAGTACACCGTGATGTCGTTTGGCTTAACCAATGCCCCAGCATACTTCATGACTATGATGAACAAGGTGTTCATGGAGTACTTGGATAAGTTTATTGTGGTATTCATTGATGACATACTCATATACTCCAAGGACGAGAAGGAACATGAGAGGCACCTGCGCCTAATCATGGAAAAGTGAAGAGAACACAAGTTGTATGCCAAATTTAGCAAATGTAAGTTCTGGTTGAAAGAAGTGGGTTTCCTTGGTCATATTGTGTCGGCTAAAGGTGTTGCCGTGGACCCAAGTAAGGTAGCATCCGTGACAGAATGGGAGTCTCCTAAGAGTGTGGGTGATATTAGGAGTTTCCTGGGCCTTGCGGGATATTACCGAAGATGCATTGAAAACTTTCCAAGATAGCAAAGCCTATGACAGAGTTGCTGAAGAAAGAGAAGAAGTTCCAATGGACCGAGGCATGTGAAGCAAGTTTTCAAGAGTTGAAGAAGCGCCTAGTAACAACACCAGTTTTGTGTCTCCCTAAAATCCAAAAGGATTTCCAGGTCTATTGCGACGCTTCCCGGCAAGGACTCGGTAGTGTATTGATGCAAGATGGAAAAGTAGTGTCCTATGCCTCTCGGCAACTTAAGAACCATGAGAATAACTACCCCACGCACGATTTGGAACTAGCATCAGTTGTGCATGCGCTCAAGGTATGGAGACATTACCTAATGGGCAAACACTGTGATGTGTTCACGGATCACAAGAGTCTTAAGTATATCTTCACTCAAAATGAATTAAATATGAGGCAAAGAAGATGGCTTGAGCTCATCAAGGATTATGACTTAGACCTGAAGTACCATCCTGGAAAGGCCAACGTTGTGGCTGACACCTTAAGCCGAAAAGTCTATGTAAATGGACTTACCGTGGGAGAACTTCCAAATGATTTGTGTGAACAATTCAAGGATCTCAGGTTGGAAGTAGTTCCGGAGGGATACTTAGCAACTATGGAGATAGTGCCAACGCTTCTGGACCAAATCAAAGAGGCCCAGAAGGGGGACAAAGAGTTGGAAGAAATAAGAGCTAATATAAGCAAGGGTAAAGCAAAAGGGTTTCACACGGATGAACAAGAAACACTTTGGTATGAGAAGCGTCTGTGCG
Organism: Avena eriantha; assembly: GCA_910589775.1. Classification (NCBI taxonomy): domain Eukaryota; kingdom Viridiplantae; phylum Streptophyta; class Magnoliopsida; order Poales; family Poaceae; genus Avena; species Avena eriantha. The sequence goes on from CAJUXJ010001275.1 coordinate 18,713, forward strand.
TTCCCGATGACCCTGATATCAGGAAGTTAATCCTTCAGGAAGCTCACGATTCGCCTTACTCAATTCATCCTGGTAATACAAAGATGTACATGGATGTGAAAGATAGATTCTGGTGGAACAACATGAAAAGAGAAATTGCTGAATATATCTCCTTGTGTGACGTGTGCAACAGAGTCAAGGCCGAACATCAAAAGCCAGCAGGACTACTGCAGCCATTACATGTGCCCGATTGGAAGTGGGACAAGGTAGGCATGGATTTTATCACAGGACTACCGCGGACTCGTTCTGGGTATGACTCCATATGGGTAGTGGTCGACCACTTCACAAAGGTGGCCCACTTCATTCCCGTAAAGACCACCTATACGAGTGCTAAACTTGCCAAGATTTATATGTTAAGGATCATACGCCTTCATGGTGTACCCAAGGGGATTGTCTCGGATAGAGGTACCCAATTCACCTCTAAGTTTTGGCGACAGCTACACGGGTCTCTAGGGACACGACTGGAGTTTAGTACTGCCTTCCACCCACAAACGGATGGACAGACGGAAAGAGTTAATCAGATCTTGGAGGACATGTTAAGAGCCTGTGCGCTAGACTATGGGTCTAGTTGGGATGATAACTTGCCATATGCGGAATTCTCATACAATAACAGCTACCAAACTAGCATCAAGATGGCTCCATTTGAAGTTCTATATGGCAGAAAGTGTAGGACTCCGCTGCTATGGAGTGGGGTTGGAGAACGTAGTTTGTTTGGACCTGAAATTATCAAGGATGCCGAAGAAAAAGTGAGACAGATTCAAGACAGGTTAAAAATAGCCCAATCTAGACAAAAGAGTTATGCTGATTCCAAGCGCAGGGATGTGACTTATGAAGTGGGAGACCATGCGTATCTCCGAGTTTCGCCACTACGAGGAGTTAAGAGATTCGGGATCAAGGGTAAGTTAGCACCCCGATTCATAGGGCCCTACAAGATTTTGGGTCACAGAGGGGAGGTTGCCTATCAGCTAGAATTACCCGAAGTACTAACGGTTCATGATGTTTTCCATGTGTCGCAACTAAAGAAGTGTCACCCGGAAATGGCTGAAACCCCACTAAAGGATACGGTTCTGTTGGAAGAAGTTCAACTAGAAAACAATCTCACCTATGAGGAAAAACCCACCAGGATTCTGGAGACGGCCGAGAGAATCACTCGTACCAAGACTATGAGGTTTTGCAAAGTTCAATGTAATCACCATTCCGAGGAAGAGGACACGTGCGAACGTCAAGAAGACCTGAAGAAAGAACACCCACACCCATTTGCTAACCAACCTGAATCTCGGGGACGAGATTCCTCTTAAGGGGGGTAGGTTTGTAACATCCCAAATTTTGCAATTTCAGATGTTACTAGAAGCATGCATCATATCATTGCATCATGGCATCACATATCAAAAACTGCATCAGGTATTTTCTTAAACTCCATAGTCAATTATAGACAAAAAGGGATAAAACCTTTTGAACCACCAAAACCCTTGCAAAAGTGTTATGTTAAAGTCCTACTCTAACCCTCTTCTTTTTACAAAATTTTAGAAACAAATTTCGTCTAATTCGGAGTCCGTTTGCAAAAGTTATTAAACAAATAGCAAAACAGAAAATAATAAAAAGAATAAAAAAAAGAGAAGTCTAACCTAAGCGGGCCAACCGAAGCCAGCCCGCATCTATCTACCGCGCGCACCGCGAGCGAGCGACGCACAGCGCAGCCGACGCGCAGGCCGGCCCACCAGCCGCCAGCCCGCCCCCCCTCCCGCCTCTCACTGACGAGAGGGCCCCACCTATCATCCCCGTCATAAGCGTGTTCGTCGCCAACTCCTCTGCCGACGCAAATCCCACCGGATTCCGTTGGATTCAGAGACGAATCTGACCCCTTCCGCACGAAAACCCCCCCTTATAACCCTCCCCATCGAGCCCCGACTCTTTTCCCAAAAAAAACCACAAACCCTAGCCCCGTCTTTGTCGCTGCCGAGGCGCCGCCGGAGCTCCGCCTCGGGAGGTTGTCACCGACATCGCTACCGAGCCCTCCCTCCTCTTTTTTTCCAAAATCGGAACCACCGCTAACTCCTGTGTCTCCCCCTCGTTTTTCCCTCTCTTTAACGCAGTGAACCGCCGGCGATTGGTCGCCGGAGTCTCGCCGGAGACGGGAGAGAACGGAGGAACACCACCGCGGGCAGAGAAGGGGACGACCGACGCCGACCATACCAGGGCGACCGTGAGAAGGAGGGGAATGCCGTCGTCCAGTTCGCGCAGCCGGGGGCTAGCCGGAACGCCGCCAGCCATCGCCACCGACTGCGCCGCCGCTAGTCGCCGTCGTCGTCAACGTCACCGTCGGTAAGCCCTCCGTCCCTGGCCATCGGATCTCGATCCGGCGGTACAGATCGCATTGACCCAGCGAAGGGGTACTGCCCAATCGCGCGCCACCACGTGTCAGCGCACGCGTCAGCACCGCGTCAGTGCCGCGTGCCCACCCTAGACCAATCCCGCGCCGCCACTTGGCGCTACACAGTTGGCGCCGCCCCTTTTTCTTTTCCTTTTTTTTAAAATAGGCAGAAATTACTCCAATCTTGTAAAATCCATAGAAATTCGAGTTTTAGTCCAAAAATTTGCGTATGATATACCGTTGGATTCATTTTTTTGGGTAGAACACAGATCTACAATAATATTTCTGTTTTACCACAGCAATCTTGCATTAGGATTTAAAGTTTAGATTAGAGTATTTTAATTCTAGAAAATTATCCGTAGCTCTGTTTTAATTGATTCTTGTTGCGTTGGCTTTGTATCGACGAGACCTTCTGTACAAAATTGTCGTATCATGCTTAGGGTGTTCAGATCTGTCTCGTGGTAGATTGGAGTTGTAGATCTAGTTTTGAGCTTGGTTATTTAGGGTTTAACCCAAAATACTTAAAATCTATGGGGACCCGATTCTAATGACGTCCCCAACTCAACAACACCCCTAAATAAAACCATTGGTCAAGTTTGAATCCATCCTTGCATATTACCATGTTGCATGCCTGCATATTCGACTTCGTGACTTGTTTTGTGCAATTTGTGATTGGATCCATGTTTGTTTCGTTAGATTGCTCGGAGTGCGCTGAGGAGTACTGTTGTGTAGATTACTGCTCGGACCAAGGCAAGTTACACCACTTGTTCATGTTTATGTCCCAGTTTTGACTATGCATGTTTTACTCTTCAAATTCTGTAGTATGCATGTGTAGGGTTTTGGTAGAATTTCTTAGTACTATTTTGCAAGTACGGTTTTTTAGTATGCCATGAGTAGCTCTATGCTTAGGATTTCTCATCCCAATAGGTTATCCTGTTTTTCTAAGTTGCTTGCTATGCTATATACTTATATATATCAAGTACCGTTGGGAGGGTTCGGAAGACTCAAGAATTTTCTAAGTATGGTAGCTCTCTCGAGCGAACTTTTCTTCTCCAAAACCCCTTAAAATAAAACTAAGTTTTCTTCTGGGTGGAATGGTTGTCGGGAGAACGAGTGGGATTTTGGTGGAGCACGGCCGCCCAGGAATCAAAGAAGTCTGCCATGTTTCAGAATTCAGAAGCTTCCCGTGCAACCACAATACATATGGGCTCTGTCTTGGCTTAGTACTTAGTGGAAAACCTCACCGGGGTACCAACATTTGGAGGTTCTTGGCACGGATGGATCCAGCTAGTAGAGGGGCTACTAAGGGAAGGCTTCAGCATGGTCTTATCTGTAAAAGGACTTGATCATGGATTGTGGGGAAAGTGCACAACCTCTCGAGAGTATTGCAATCTGATCGATCAGCCGTGTTTACGGAAATAGAACAACATTGAGCATCTGAAGGATGGAGCCTCTAGAAGATCTTCCTCTCTCTTTTACAAACCTAACGTTTATAAACCCCAAGGCATGAGTAATATCGCCATTGGGTGGGATTTTGGGAACCTGGTGCGTAATATCCAAGTGCTAGGTTGATTGGGCACTTGGTGAGTAATATCCACAGTGTTCCATTCGACCCTATACTAATTATCAAAGTTTACAAAGTAGGGAAAACTTTCTTCCTCTTTTCTTATTACATTGATAAAATTGGCTTTACGCAAATGAACCCAGAGCCTACTCTTAGCCTTGCATGTAGAGATAGTCTTACTCTTTCCTTGGTGTAATTTTCCAATACATTCAAAGTATTGACCCAACTTGTTGGCTGCACGTCTTATGTGCAGAATACGAAGATTGAAAGGTGTGTAGGGTTCGCGGGTCTTCACGCAACTAGCCTAAGGCGTTGATGGACTCAAGTTTAACTTAGTTTCCGCTGTTTTATTTGAGCTAGCTATAAGCTATGCAAGTTGTAATAATTATACTCTGGATTATTCGTGTAATAATGACTTGTGTTTTACATGATATTCATCGACTATGAAGTGCTAGCTATTGATCCAGGGACTAGCATGTTAATCACAGGGACTTAGGATCCTTAACGATCCGAGGTCGCAAAATATGTTCTATAAGATGGCTCATTTTATTGCCTGCCACAAAAGCGACGATGTGTCGCATGTTGCTAACCTGTTTTTCAGGGACATTGTTAGATTACATGGAGTACCCAAGACGATTATTTTTGACCATGATGTGAAGTTCATGATCTACTTTTGGAAGACCTTATGGGGGAAGCTGGGAACGAAACTGCTATTCAGTACTACCTGTCATCCCCAAACAGATGGTCAAACGGAGGTGGTGAATCAAACATTGTCACAGTTTTTGAGGACTATGATGAAGAAGAATCTGTGGGAGTGGGAAGAGTGTTTGCCACATGTTGATTTTGCATACAATAGGGTGGTGCATTCGACTACTCAGCTTTGTCCTTTTGAGGTGGTGTATGGCTTCAAGCCATTGACGCCACTTGATTTGTTGCCTTTGCCATTAGATTAGAGAGTTGATATGGAGGCATCAAAACATGTTGAATATATGAAGAAGATTCATGAGAAGACTCGAGAGGCTATTGAGAAGAAAGGCAAGAACATTGCTGCTGCAAGGAAGGAAGTGTTATTCAAGCCTGGTTACATGGTATGGGTGCATCTACGCAAGGATAGGTTCCCACTACTTCGAAAGTCAAAATTGAAGCCACGTGGTGCTGGTCCTTACAAGGTGTTAGCCAAGATTAATGATAATGCCTACTCAATTGATATACCTATTGAGTAGTTTGGTGGAGTTAGCAACAGCTTCAATGTTGCTGATTTATCACCATATGATGGAGAAGACCTTGGAGCGTCGAGGTCGACGCCTTTTGAAGGGGGATATGATGAGGACATCCCTACAATTATACCTACTCGAGTGACTATTGAAGATGCTCCTAATTGTTGCAAGGAAGGATCAGTCCAATGAGATTAGAATTGGACCCATTATAAGAGCTCATGCTAAGCTACTTGAACAATAGGTGAATTTACTCTTAAATGAGTCTGGTACTTTAATTGATGAGAAATTTATACTACCTAAGTCTATGCATTTATGTATGATCATGTTCATTGGTGAAACAAGCATGGTGTGAGGAGGAGAAGGGTTACAAGAGAATCCTAGCATGATGATCACCCAAGGATGCGCGAGGGAGGAGCGGGAGGAAGGCACAAGAGAAGATCATCAAGACGGAGGCCAAAAGCTCTGCATCGACCGGAGTGTCCGGCCGGATCCACCTGGACTGTCCCGCCTGCCCGAGAAGAATTGGTGCGGGCAATCTGTCTCCCAAATCGAACACTACTCGGACACCACCTGGAAACTCTGAAGTTTCCGTCTAGACGGGACTGTCTGGCACACTCCACCCGGAGTGTCTGTCCCGACCGGACTGTCTGGCCCGATTACATCAGAATGTCTGCCCGCCGACCGAATCTGGTCCGAGTCGGCTTGTATCAGCTTGAGTCGTACGCGTTTAGTTTCGGTTTCTAGCCGCCCCAACCGACCTTATAAGCCCTAGGACGACCTATAGTTAGGGTGAAGACCATGTTTAAACTATTTTGGAGTTGTTTCTTTCAAAGAACCTCTAGAATTACACTATGATCTAATTATACTACTTCAATTGAGTGTGATCTATTGTTCCATTGGGAATTAGTAGATTGCAAACTACTGTTCATGGTCAACGGCTGCGTGCGGAAGAGCATGGTGTTGTGAATATCCCACCGGGTTCGAGAGCTCTTGCATTGGCATCATGGTCCGAGCGGGAGAGTTCATAGCTATAGGCTAGTTATCTATCCACCATAATCATCATCGACAAGTGCTTGCTGAGAAGATCGGGCCACCCCATATCACAAGAACAATCCAAAATCAAGATACTGTAATTGCAAGTAAAGAACCACGATGATAACAAACCAAAACAAGTTAATCCACAAGATAGGGATTATGTACAAGGAAACACAAACGGTGGGATAAATGGGACTTGTGCGACAGAGAAGGTGAGCTAAGAACCAAATGATCCCCTAGCGAAGACTATAAGCTCATGTTGCACGAGTTCAAGGAGAGACGCTAGTTCGATTGCAATAAAGTTGTTGGGCTACAAGATATGCACAATAAGTACCACCTATATGATGTTCATCGAGATTACACTTCCTATTATATGAGGCACTTGTTTCTTTCTTTCTTTTTTCTTCTTTTTCTTTTTCTTTTTTTTCACTTTTTCTTTTATTTTTCACTTGCTCCTTCCTCGTGCCAACAACTATACAAGATAACTATGTGAGATAGCGCGCTCACAGCTTTTTCTCGGAATTGTACAAGTATCAAATGTTCATAGCCCAAGAAATCATATGATGAACTAGTATCAATATGTGTTTGTTGTTCGCAAAGATAGTGTAGCTCACAAATATAAAGCAAGTGGGGTGAAATCGCGGAATTTTTATACCTTTCGTCACCGATCTTCACCCTTTATTGGTGGATTCCACCTTGCTCACGGAATTTGGATTGAGTAGATAGCATGAACCACATAGATGATGATGTAGAGATCATTCTCCTCTTTGAAACGAGATGAAGAATACCAAAATGCGAATTCGTATGCAAAAGTTATGCTAAAACCGTGAGGAAGGTCAAATCTGTTTTTCTGCGCGAAAACTAGATGCCAATCAGTATGGGGGTCCCGATATTTGCCAGGAACTCCGATTTGCACCACAATATCCAGTCCGTGGGCCGGAATCTCTGGTCTAGAGACCAAATCTCCGATCCAGAGGTTCCAGGACATGAAGAACTCGATCGGGATGCGATTTTGGCGGAAAAACTCGAACCAAAACACCAAATTGGTGGGGCAAATCAAGGAATTAGGCCATGGGAACACATGGTAGGGTGTCAAGTGGGATCCTGCCTAAATCCCACTTCTAGTTCATTTATCAAAATCTAGGGTAAATTTTGAGCAAAAATTTGAACTAGATTTTGGCAAATGAACTAGAAGTGGGATTTTGGCGAGATCCCACCTGACACGCTAACGCAGCGGAAGGTAGATCAATAAGTTTAGCAAGTAATCCACAGATCAAAACCTACCAAAATGCACTCAAATCATAGATCGATCCAAAACACGAAATTGGGGCCATTTTTGGGGATTTTCGAATATATGGGGGAAAATACCAAATCGATGAGCAATCCGTGGAAAATAAAAGCTGCTGATACTAGATGATAAGGGGTAACCTCAAGGGTGGCCCGGTCTTCACAGATCTCATGGTCAAATCGATGGGAAAGCGAGGGAAAATGGAGAATGTAGCGGAAGTGGACTCACACCTCGCGAAGAACACGATGGACACACGCAAAACTCACATGATACAAGGTTGATTGCTCCCGTCGGTGGCCATCGGTCCGATAGAATCCTCGCAAGGAAAGATCAGTCAACGTGCTCCCTCGATCCCAAGCGGAGAGGGAAGAACACCTTGGAGAGGGTCTTGACAACTATGCTCACGCACTCGCAAAGGTAGGCCTTATAAAACGAGGGAGGCGCGATGAGAACTCCAACGAGGTGGTGACGATAGTCGGTCCCCTTTGGTAAGGCGACGAGGCAAAACTAGAGATTCCACAAAGGGGGTGTCTTTAGTCTATCATTTATGCCTAGGGATACATGAGGGGTGGGGGCTCTATTTATAGGCCAGCCACAAGTTCAGGGGTAGTTTGGGCATAAAACTAGGGGTTTGATGCAGCCCGTCCTACGTACGGCCCTACATCTCCACCACCAAGTCCCCCAAGTGGATCAATGACTCGTGCACGAGTTAAACTCCTACAAGCTAAGGTTAACTCGCTCCTCTCCTCATGTCAATTTGATACATCCTTTGATGGTGTGCTACTTCATGCAAGTACTCTATGCATCATCAGGTACGAAGCCCCAACACATCACCAAGCACCCAAGGATGGAGGACAAGGAGCCAGGTGTGAAGATGAAGCTGCTGGAGCTGCTCACACCGGAGTCTCCGGCCTGATAGACCGCAATCTCCGGACTGAGACACCAGAGTCTCCGGCCCATCTCCGGACCGACCCCCAGATCAAGCTCGAGGACACTCAGAATGCCACTCTAGAGACGGATCAGAGACCGACCGAAATCTCCAGCCCAGATCGGAGTCTCCGGTCCACCACAATGGAGTCTCTGGGTCGTGCATCGATAGGCATGTAAAAGCCTTTGGGCCTTCGGCCCATGTACCCTTTAGTCCGTCTAGAACTTCCCCTTTTATCCCCAAAGTACCCCTGTCTTAGTGGATGGCCTATATATAGTCCCCCACATCTATTGTAAACCCTAGGCATGATGTTTGGAATTAGTGGACACCCTTGTGGATATATCTAATTCTTGCCTCATGCTTCTTGATTGAGGAGCACCCAAGTATAAACCTTGTTGGAGTTTGCATCGTGCCTCCCTCGTTGTACAAGGCCATGGCATCAGAGTCCCTTTTCCAAGACGTCGAGATCTCACCGAAACTACCTACTCGACGTGCCGGTTCGAGAGAGAGTCCTCCGCCCGACGCCGATCCTAGGGATTGCATCGGGGCGGTCACCACCGTCATGAGCTATTGGTGTGTATCGTGGTTTTGTGTGAGTGTGTTCCTCGTGTTCTTTGTGTGTGAGTTCGTCGAGTTCATCCCTCCTCTCCTTCCCCCACACTCCACCCTCGATTTGAACGGGATTCATGAAAGATCGGGCCAGCCTCGAGGTTGACCGTCAACATATTGGTATCAAGAGCTTCGTTGCTCACAAATTCCCCCATAAATTTTTCTTCTATCCACCAAAAATTCAAAAATCCCTAAAAATGAGCCCCACATTTTCCTTTGGATCAATCTCTTGATTTGGAGTGTTATTTGTGGTTTTGATCTGACCAAATTTTGTATTAGGTATTTGTCCAGGTTTATCCTGTGTTTTCCCATCCCAATTTGGCCAATTTTTGTGGATTTGAGGACCCAAGGCATGGATTTCCACTTAAGAACACGAGCAGTTCGAGCTCTGTACCTAGACCGGAGTTTCTGGACCTGCAGACCGAAATCTCCAACCCACACCAGAGTTTCTGGCCTGATCACACCGTAGTCTCCGGCCTGCGTTTCTGGCCCAGAGACACCGGAGTTTCTGGCCCTGATGCTTAATTTTGATAGTATTGTCTCTTTTTCGCATTGGCTAATTTCCTCTTGCTTGTTCGTGTCCCGTGTGCATGTTGTCAACTAACAACAAGCTTCGCATCGAGAACTTCCGTGCTCATCGACACCACGGCCCACGAACATCATCCTGCACCACTGACGTCAAATTCATCCTCACCAACGAAGGTATAACTTGTGTCACCTTGTTAACCCCTATCTTCCTTTGTGTGTACCTATCCCATGAGAGTGGCTCATCTTGTGTTTGCTTGAGCATTGTGCATTTGTCCTTGGATATGAAGGAAATATGCCCTGAGAGGCAATAATAAAGTTGTTATTATATATTCCTTATATATGATAGATGTTTATTTACATGCTAGAATTGTATTGATCGGAAACATCAATACATATGTGTTCAGTAAACAAAAAGGGTTCCTAGTTATGCCTCTCTTATAGACTAGCTTGTTGATTAACAAGATGATCAAGGTTTCCTCATCATGGACATTAGATGTTGTTAATAACAAGGTCACACCATTGGTGGAATGATGTGATGAACATTCATCCGAAGTATAGCATTACGATCAAGTCATTATGTTTATATTGCTATAACATCATACGAAGTAATCTTTATCCTTAGACCATGAGATCATGTTAATTGCTAACACCTAGAAGAGTATCTTGATAACATGAAACGTCACAACGTAACAGGGTGACTATAAAGATTGGTTCAGTACTATGAAGGTGTTATGTTGAGGCTCATGGATCAAGAGTGGAATTTGTCAATCCAGATGACGGATAGATATACTCTAGGCCCTCTCGATGATATCACATTAAGATGGCTTGCAAGCAAGTGATGTGATCACTAGAATGTTATATCACGGGAACGAGAAAAGAGTGCATGTCGGTAACGAGATCAAACTAGGTATGGAGATACCGATGATCGAATCTCGGACATGTAATAGATCGAGAGACAAAGGGATTTAGTTACAAGAGTTAAAGGTTCTCACGATCACAGAAGTCATCGTTGAATGTGTAGGAGTCAGTACGGATCTCTACGTCCCGCTGCTGATTATTGATCGGAGAAGGGTCTCGATCATGTCTGCATTATTAGCGAACCGTAGGGTGGCACACTTAAGAGTTACCGGACACCATTTTGGAGCACATATGTTTCAGACGAAAGAATTGCAAAGCGCAGGAATTGTTCAATAGAAACCGGAAATTGTTTCGGGTGAAATTGCAGAAAGTGGTTCTGCATGTGATATTGAAATATTGCAAGGGGCTATGTGTGAATGTTTGTTAATTAAAGTAATTAACAAAATTCTGAATAAAAAGAGTTTTATTAAATGAGAGAGCATTAAATTTGGAGAAATTTAGTGCATTTAAAGTTGAGACTTTAAAGGGAATGTGAAGAGGCATTTTAATGTGGAGGGGTTACCACCACATGAATGGGGGAGGTGAGGGGTCACCCCCCCATGCGCCGGCCATGGAGAGAGGGGGCACCCCCCTCCTCCTATAAAAGGTCACCCATTCCCTCCTTCATCCTCACACCTCCTTGTGAAGGATCTCTCTCCCCCTCTAGAATTATTCCCCATGGTCTCGGATTAGTGAGATACATGTTCCCGGTGGCATTTCGTCTAGAAGGAGTTGTTGCTTCCGCTGGATCGCTGGAGCGAGGAGGTGGTGGTTGTCCGGTGGCTTGAACGTGTGTGCGAGTGCGGATGAGCTGCTAAGTTACGGCGCTCGGACTTCCTCACGATCTTGAGATCGGCAAGTGTACGACTACATCAACCACGAGTTCCTACTCGTTAACAAAACTCATTGTCTTTGAGGGTAAGTTCTCGTTGGATGTATGTCCACCCGTTGCTTTGTACCTAGTAGATAGATCTTGGCGTCTAGTTCACACCGTAGGAAAATTTTTGTTTTCTATGCTGTGGACCCAGTAGTGGTATCAGAGCCTGATCTATGTGTATGTGCTTTGCACGGGTAGTACACATATGTTTATATGTGGGCGATGATGATCATGTTATTGCATGTTCTATGTATTTTGGATATTGGTGGCATAGTGGGATGAAGCGGCCCGGACCAACCTTACATGTCATTGTACATGAGACCGGTTCCACGACTGACATGCAACTTGTTTTGCATAAGTGGCTGGCGGGTGTCTGTCTCTCCTACTATAGTCAATATCTGATTTACAACGAGTTGCTAATAACTTAGTTATCCTCATTGTGGTTCATGTTCGTAGGTGAGACGGTTCTATCTCCGAAAGCCCTAAGCCATGTAAAACTTGCAATTGATAAATTAGAGGCGTCTAGTTTAGATCGTTGCTGGGCTAGTGTATTGATATGGTATTGTTATAAGTAGATGTATGATCGATACTCTTACAACAGACTCAACGTGTAAGTTCCATAGACCTTGGCCTTACACACAAAGGAATGATAGAGATCATACCACTATGCAAGTGATAGAGATCAAATGCATGGACCATATCATCTCACTTTACACATTAGATGTTAGCATCTTATACTGCTAGTTTGGCGTTTTTGGTAGCATTATAAGATGATCCCTCATTTAGATATCAAGATAAAAATGTGTTCTTCCTTAAGTATGCACCTTTCTGTGGATCGTGTTTCGAGACATCACGTGATGATCGGGTGTACTCTAATCTACGCTTTCATAGGAACAAGTGTAAGACAGTGTTAGACACACGAATACTAAGGTTCTTACTTGGCGAGCCTAGCATGTACAGACATGGCCTCAGAACACGGACCGAAAGGTTAAGCATGAGTCATATAGTTGATATGATGCCCATATAGATGCTCGCCTTTGAAGCTACATCAACTCACGTGATGATCGGACTTGGTGTAGTGGATTTTGTTCATGTAATCACCAAAAAGACACGAGGGATGTCGTTTTTGAGTGGGGAGTTCATTAGTAATTTGGATTAGTTGAACTAATCTATCATAAACAAAGTCTAAATAAACTTTACAAATTCTGTTGTAGATGGCACCACCTGCTTTTAATTTCAGTGTGTTCATGCAGAAATAGAAACTTGCTGTGAATGGTAGAAACTTCACCAACTGGGCTATGAATTTGAGGATTCTCCTCACTGCTGCACAAAAGCAATATGTGCTAGATGCGCCGCTAGGCCCCCCACCAGCTCCTGATTCCCCTGACGAAGAAAAGAATGTCTATGTGACTCGTCAGGAGGACCACAACTTAGTTCATTGCGGCATACTGTATGGACTAGAGCCAGAACTTCGAAAGCGTTTCGAAAATGGCAATTCCTTTGATACCATGGGAGAATTGAAAATGATTTTCGATACCCACGCTGCCGTAGAGAGTTATAATGCTAGAGAAAAGTTCTTTAGCTGCATGATGGAGGAAAACAGCTCCGTTAGTGAGTACGTACTCAAAATGTCTAGGTACGCCGATAAGCTTGTGTCCTTGGGAATAACGATTCCCATTGACTTAGGCATACATCGTGTTCTCCAATCTTTGCCACCTAGCTAGAAGAGCTTCGTGATGAACTATAATATGCAGGGCATGAAGAAGTCTCTTCCCGAGCTTCTGTCAATGCTTAAGACTGCAGAAGTAGAGATTAGGAAAAAACATCAAGTGTTGATGATCAATAGGACCACCGGTTTCAAGAAAGACAAGAAAGAAAAGCACAAGGGAAAGACGGGTGGAAAGTCTATTGCCACGCCTAAAAAGAAACCCCAAGTTGGCCCTAAGTCTGACCCTGAGTGCTACTATTGTAAGGGGACTGGCCATTGGAAGCGCAACTGCCCCAAGTATTTGGCGGACAAGAAGTCCGGCAAGGCAAACAAAGGTATATGTGATATACATGTTATTGATGTGTACTTGACTAGTACTCACAGTAGCACCTAGGTATTTGATACGGGGATCGGTTGCTAATATATGTAACTCGGTTCAGGGGGGTACGGAACAAGCATCTACTAGCAAGGGATGAGGTCAGAATGCGGGTCGGCAATGGATAAAAAGTTGATGTGATCGCCGTCGGGACGCTACCTCTCCATTTGCCATCGGGATTAGTTATAAACCTAAATAATTGTTATTTAGTGCCTGCACTAAGCATGAACATTGTATCTGGATCGTGTTTGATGCAAAGTGGTCATTCCTTTAAATCTAAAAACAATGGTTGTTCGATTTATAAGAATGATATCTTTATGGTCATGCACCTATGTTGAATGGTTTATTTCTGTTGGATCTTGATAGTAATATCACACACTTCATAATGTTATGCTAAAAAGATTAAACGTGAAGATGATATGTCTACAATATGTGGCACTACTGCCGTCTAGGTCATATTGGCGTTAAACGCAAGAAGAAACTCCATCTGATGGACTTTTGGAATCACTTGATTTTGAATCATTTGATACATGTGAGCCATGCCTTATGGGCAAGATGACTAGAACGGCCGTTTTCCGGTTCAATGGAACGGGCGACAGATCTATTGGAAATCATACATACTGATGTGTGGGACCAATGAGTGTGTTGGCGCGAGGTGGATATCATTATTTTGTTACTTTCATTCAACGGATGATTTGAGTAGATATGGGTATATCTATTTGATGAAAACACAGTCTGAAACTTTTGAAAAGTTCAAGGAATTTCAGAATGAAGTGGAAAATCATCGTAATAGAAAGATCAAATTTCTATGTTCTGACCGTGGAGGAGAGTATCTAAGTTATGAGTTTAGCACACACATGAAAGAGTGTGGAATAGTTTCACAACTCACGCCTACCGGAACACCACAACGTAATGGTGTGTCGGAACGTCGTAATCGTACCCTTATTGGATATGGTTCAATCTATGATGTCTCTGACTGACTTGCCACTGTCATTTCGGGGTTATGCACTGGAAACAGCTGCATTCACTTTAAATCGGGCACCATCTAAATCCGTTGAAACAACACCGTATGAATTATGGTTTGGAAACAAACCTAAGCTATCATTTCTTAAAGTTTGGGGATGCGATGTTTATGTGAAGAAACTTCAACCGGATAAACTCGAACCCAAAGCGGAAAAATACCTCTTCATAGGATACCCTAAGGAAACAATTGGGTATACCTTCTATCACAGATCCGAGGGCAAGGTTTTTGTTGCCAAGAATGGATTCCTTCTTGAGAAGGAGTTTCTCGCGAAAGGTGTGAGTAGTCGGAAGGTAGAACTCGAAGAGGTTACTGAACCTTCTCTTCATGGAATGGCGAGTGGCGCAGCACCGAAAGTTGTTTCGGAGTTGACTTCACCTAATGAAGAGAGAGCTAATGATAATGATCATGAAACTCTGAAAGAGGACACTACCAAACCTCGCAGGTTAAGTAGGACACCTACAGCTCCTAAACTATACGACAATCCTGTTGTGAATTTCATGGTTGATGAAATGGATGACCCTGCGACGTATGAAGAAGCGATGATGAGCCCGGATTCGAACAAATGGCTAGAAGCCATGAAATCCGAGATGGAATCCATGTACGAGAACCAAGTTTGAAACTTGGTGGACTTACCTCACGACCGAAAGGCCGTTGAGAATAAATGGATTTTCAAAAGAAAAACTAATGCTGATGGTAATGTGACCATCTATAAGGCTCGACTTGTCGCAAAGGGGTTTCGACAAATTCAAGGAGTTGACTATGATGAGACATTCTCTCCCGTAGCGATGCTTAAGTCGGTTAGGGTTATGTTAGCAATTGCTACATATTTCGATTATGAAATATGCCAGATGGATGTCAAAACTGCGTTCCTCAATGGTAATATTGAAGAAGAGTTTTATATGATACAACCTAAGGGTTTTGTCGATCCTAAGGATGCTAATAAGGTATGCAAACTTCAGCGATCCATCTATGGACTAAGCAAGCATCCTGGAGTTGGAATCTCCGCTTTGACGAGGTGATCAAAGAGTTTGGATTTTTCCAAACTTATGGAGAGGCTTGTATTTACAAGAAAGTGAGTGGGAGCAATGTGGAATTTCTGATATTATATGTGGATGACATATTATTGATTGGAAATGATATATATCTTTTAAACAGTGTTAAAAGTTATCTAAACAGCAAATTTTCGATGAAAGACCTTGGTGAAGCATCATATATGTTAGGCATTAAAATCTATAGAGATAGATCAAGGCGCCTAATTGGGCTATCGCAGAGTACATACCTTGATAAGATATTAAAGAAGTTTAATATGGACGAAAGTAAGAAGGGGTTCTTACCTATGTTGCAAGGCAAGACATTGAGTAAGACTCAAAGTCCGGCTACGGCCGAAGAAGAAAGAGATGATGGATAAGATCCCCTATGCCTCGGCCATAGGCTCTATTATGTATGCCATGCTATGTACAAGACCGAATGTGGCACATGCTATTAGTTTGACTAGTAGGTACCAATCTGATCCAGGTTCGGAACACTGGATAGCGATAAAGAACATCCTCAAGTACTTGAGAAGAACTAATGATATGTTTCTTATATACGGAGGTGAAGAAGAGCTAGTCTCTAAGTGTTATGTCTATGCTAGCTTTGACACCGATCCGGATGACTCTAAGTCTCAATCCGGATACGTATTTCTCTTGAACGGAGCAGCAGTTAGTTGGAGGAGTTCCAAACAACCTGTGGTGGCTGGATCAATGATGCAGGCGGAATATGTTGCTGCGCTTCAGAGGCGGCGCAAGGGCGATTTGGATGAAAGAGTTCATTACGGAACTAGGTGTGGTTCCCAGTGCGTTGGACCAATGGTGATCTATTGTGACAGTAATGGAGCCATAGCCAACGCAAAGGAACCAAGGTCTCACAAGAATTCCAAGCATATTAGCGCCGGTTTCACTCCATCCGCGAGCATGTCAAGGATGGAGATATAAAGATTTGTAAAGTACACACGGACCTAAATGTAGCAGATCCATTGACTAAAGTTCTCCCTAGGGCAAAACATGATCAACACCAGAACTCCATGGGTGTTAGATTTATCACTATGTGAACTAGATTATTGTCTCTAGTGCAAGTGGGAGACTGAAGGAAATATGCCCTGAGAGGCAATAATAAAGTTGTTATTATATATTCCTTATATATGATAGATGTTTATTTTACATGCTAGAATTGTATTGATCGGAAACATCAATACATGTGTGTTTAATAAACAAAAAGGGTTCCTAGTTATGCCTCTCTTATAAATTAGCTTGTTGATTAACAAGATGATCAAGGTTTCCTGATCATGGACATTGGATGTTGTTAATAACAAGGTCACACCATTGGTGGAATGATGTGATGAACATTCATCTGAAGTATAGCATTACCATCAAGTCATTATGTTTATATTGCTATAATATCATACGAAGTAATCTTTATCCTTAGACCATGAGATCATGTTAATTGCTAACACCGGAAGAGTATCTTGATAACATCAAACGTCACACCGTAACAGGGTGACTATAAAGATGGGTTCAGTACTACGAATGTGTTATGTTGAAGCTCATGGATCAAGAGTGGAATTTGTCAATCCAGATGATGGATAGATATACTTTGGGCCCTCTCGGTGATATCACATTAGATAGCTTGCAAGCAAGTGATGTGATCACTAGAATGTTATATCACGGGAACGAGAAAAGAGTGCATGTCGGTAACGAGATCAAACTAGGTATGGAAATACCGATGATCGAATCTCGGACATGTAATATATCGAGAGACAAAGGGATTTAGTTACAAGCGTTAAAGGTTCTCACGATCACAGAAGTCATCGTTGAATGTAGGAGTCAGTACGGATCTCCAGGTCCCGCTGCTGATTATTGATCGGAGAAGGGTCTCGATCATGTCTGCATTATTCGTGAACCGTAGGGTGGCACACTTAAGAGTTGTTGGGCACCATTTTCCGCGAACATATGTTTCAGATGAAAGAATTACAAAGCGTAGGAATTGTTTCAATAGAAACCGGAAATTGTTTCGGGTGAAATTGCAGAAAGTGGTTCTGCATGTGATATTGAAATATTGCAAGGGGCTATATGTGAATGTTTGTTAATTAAAGTAATTAACAAAATTCTGAATAAAAACAGTTTTATTAAATGAGAGAGCATTAAATTTGGAGAAATTTAATGCATTTAAAGTGGAGACTTTAAAAGGGAATGTGAAGAGGCATTTTAATGTGGAGGGGTTACCACCACAAGAATGGGGGAGGTGAGGGTCACCCCCCATGCGCCGGCCATGGAGAGAGGGGCACCCCCCTCCTCCTATAAAAGGCCACCCATTCCCTCCTTCATCCTCACACCTCCTTGTGAAGGATCTCTCTTCCCCTCTAGAATTATTCCCCCTTGGTCTCGGATTAGCGAGATACATGTTCCCGGTGGAATTTCGTATGGAAGGAGTTGCTGCTTCCACTGGATCGCTGGAGC
>CAJUXJ010001276.1:0-40049 GCA_910589775.1 Avena eriantha
TGTCACACTGCAGGTTCACCATCTCCATGTGTGGCAGTTGCATATTCTAGGGGCTCTCTGGGCTCTCTGACCACCATGGTTGTTTGACAAAATGGAGTCCCTACAGATCAATGCGTCTGTGTTATGGAGTCTCAAAACCAAACCCTGATGACCACACACACTCTAGTTGGGTGTGGTGATGCAACTGCTTCTATCACACTGCATGTTCACCATCTCCATGTGTGGCAGTTGCATATTCTAGGGCTCTCTGGGATCTCTGACCACCATGGTTGTTTGACACAACTGGAGTCCCTGCAGATCAATGCATCTGTGTTATGGAGTCTCAATAAAGCCACACCTTGATGACCACACACACTCCAGTTGGTGTGGTGATGCAACTGCTTCTGTCACACTGCAGGTTCACCATCTCCATGTGTGGCAGTTGCATATTCTAGGGGCTCTCTGGGCTCTCTGACCACCATGGTTGTTTGACACAACTAGAGTCCCTACAGATCAATGCATCTGTGTTATGGAGTCTCAAAAGCCACACCTTGATGACCCACACACACTCTAGTTGGGTGTGGTGATGCAACTGCTTCTGTCACACTACAGGTTTACCCATCTCCATGTGTGGTAGTTGCATATTCTAGGGGCTCTCTGGGCTCTTGACCACCATGGTGTTTGACACAAAGAAGTCCCTACATATCAATGCATCTGTGTTATGGAGTCTCAAAGCCACACCTTGATGACCCACACACACTCTAGTTGGGGTGTGGTGATGCAACTGCTTCTGTCACACTGCAGGTTCACCATTCCATGTGTGGCAGTTGCATATTCTAGGGGTCTCTCTGGGCTCTCTGACCACCATGGTTTTTTGAAACAAATGGAGTCCCTACAGATCAATGCATCTATGATTATGGGGTCTCAAAAGCCATAACTTGATGACCCCACACACTCCAGTTGGAGTGTGGGATGCACTGCTTAGTCACAGTACAGGTGTCACCATCTCCATGTGTGGGAGTTGTATATTCTAACGGGGTCCTCTGAGGCTCTCTGACCACCATGGTTGTTTGACACAAATGGAGTCCTACAGATCAATGCATCTGTGTTATGTAGTCTCAAAAGCCACACCTTGATGACCCACACGACACTCCAGCTGGGTGTGGTGATGCAACTGCTTCTGTCCACTGCAGGTTCACCATCTCCATGTGTGGACGTTGCATATTCTAGGGGCTCTATGGGCTCTCTGACCACCATGGTTGTTTGACACAAATGGAGTCCCTATAGATCAATGCATCGTTTATATGGAGTCTCAAAAGCCACACCTTGATGACCCACCACACTCCAGTTGGGTGTGGGTGAATGCAACTGCTTTGGTCACACTACCGGTTCACCCATCTCCATGTCGTGGTCAAGTTTCATATTTCTAGGGGCTCTCTAGGCTCTCTGACCACCATGTTGTTTGACACACTGAGGGCCCCTACGATCAAGTGCATCATGTATATGGAGTCTCAAAAGCTCCACACCTTCATGACCACCCAACACTCTCGTTGGGTATGTATGGTTATGCAACTGCTTATATCAACACTGCAGGATCCCCATCTCCATGTGTGGCTAGTTGCATATTCTACGGGGCTCTCTGGCTCGTCTGACCACCCAGGGTTGTTTTACACACATTGATGTCCCTACATATCAATGCATCGTTTAATGGTATCTCAAAAGACACCACCTTGATGACCCAACACACACTCCTAGTTGGGTGTGGTGATGCAACTGATTCTAGCACACTGCAGGTTTACCTCAATCTCCATGCTGTGGACAGTGCATATTCTAGGGGCTCTTGGGCTCTCTGACCACCATGGTTGTTTGACACAATGGAGTCCCTACAGATCAATGCATCTGTGTTATGGAGTCTCAAAAGGCCACACCTTGATGACCCACACACACTCTAGTGGGTGTGTGATGCAACTGCTTCTGTCACACTACAGGTTCACCATCTCCATGTGTGGCAGTTGCATATTCTAGGGGCTCTCTGGGCTCTCTGACCACCATGGTTGTTTGACACAACTGGAGTCCCTACAGATCAATGCATCTGTGTTATGGAGTCTCAAAAGCCAGCCACCTTGATGACCCACACACACTCTAGTTGGGTGTGGTGATGCAACTGCTTCTGTCACACTACAGGTTCACCATCTCCATGTGTGGTAGTTGCATATTCTAGGGGCTCTCTGGGCTCTCTGACCACCATGGTTGTTTGACACAAATGGAGTCCCTACAGATCAATGCATCTGTGTTATGGAGTCTCAAAAGCCACACCTTGATGACCCACACACACTCTAGTTGGGTGTGGTGATGCAATGCTTCTGTCACACTGCAGGTTCACCATCTCCATGTGTGGCAGTTGCATATTCTAGGGGCTCTCTGGGCTCTCTGACCACCATGGTTGTTTGAACAAAATGGAGTCCCTACAGATCAATGCATCTTTGTTATGGAGTCTCAAAAGCCACACCTTGATGACCCACACACACTCCAGTTGGGTGTGGTGAATGCAACTGCTTCTGTCACACTAGCAGGTTCACCATCTCCATGTGTGGCAGTTGCATATTCTAGGGGCTCTCTGGGCTCTCTGACCACCATGGTTGTTTGACACAACTGGAGTCCCTACAGATCAATGCATCTGTGTTATGGAGTCTCAAAAGCCACACCTTGATGACCCACACACACACTCCAGTTGGGTGTGGTATGCAACTGCTTCTGTCACACTGACAGGTTCACCATCTCCATGTGTGGCAGTTGCATATTCTAGGGGCTCTCTGGGCTCTCTGACCACCATGGTTGTTTGACACAACTGGAGTCCATACAGATCAATGCATCTGTGTTATGGAGTCTCAAAAGCCACACCTTGATGACCCACACACACTCCAGTTGGGTGTGGTGATGCAACTGCTTCTGTCACACTGCAGGTTCACCCATCTCCATGTGTGGCAGTTGCATATTCTAGGGGATCTCTGTGGCTCTCTGACCACCATGGTTGTTTGACACAACTGGAGTCCCTACAGATCAATGCATTGTGTTATGGAGTCTCAAAAGCCACACCTTGATGACCCACACACACTCCAGTTGGGTGTGGTGATGCAACTGCTTCTTGTCAAACTACAGGTTCACCATCTCCATGTGTGGCAGTTGCATATTCTAGGGGCTCTCTGGGCTCTCTGACCACCATGGTTGTTTGACACAACTGGAGTCCCTACAGATCAATGCAGTCTGTGTTATGGAGTCTCAAAAGCCACAACCTTGATGACCCACACACACTCAGTTGGGTGTGGTGATGCAACTGCTTCTGTCACACTTCAGGTTCACCATCTCCATGTGTGGCAGTTGCATATTCTAGGGGCTCTCTGGGCTCTCTGACCACCATGGTTGTTTGACACAACTGGAGTCCCTACAGATCAATGCATCTGTGTTATGGAGTCTCAAAAGCACAACTTGATGACCCACACACCTCCAGATTGGGTGTGGTGATGCAACTGCTTCTGTCACACTTACAGGTTCACCATCTCCATGTGTGGCAGTTGCATATTCTAGGGGCTCTATGGCTCTCTGACCACCATGGTTGTTGACACAATTGGAGTCCCTACAGATCAATGCATCTGTGTTATGGAGTCTCAAAAGCCACACCTTGATGACCCACACACACTCCAGTTGGGTGTGGTAATGCAACTGCTTCTGTCACACTACAGGTTCACCCATCTCCATGTGTGGCAGTTGCATATTCTAGGGGCTCTATGGGCTCTCTGACCACCATGGTTGTTTGACACAAATGGAGTCCCTACAGATCAATGCATCTGTGTTATGGAGTCTCAAAAGCCACACCTTGATGACCCACACACACTCCAGTTGGGTGTGGTGATGCAACTGCTTCTGTCACACTGCAGGTTCACCATCTCCATGTGTGGCAGTTGCATATTCTAGGGGCTCTCTGGCTCTCTGACCACCATGGTTGTTTGACACAAATGGAGTCCCTACAGATCAAATGCATCTGTGTTATGGAGTCTCAAAAGCAACACCTTGATGACCCACACACACTCCATTTGGGTGTGGTGATGCACTGCTTCTGTCACACTGACAGGTTTACACCATCTCCATGTGTGGCAGTTGCATATTCTAAGGGGTCCTGCTCTGACCACCATGGTTGTTTGACACAACTAGGAGTCCCTACAGATCAATGCATCTGTGTTATGGAGTCTCAAAAGCCACACTTGATGACCCACACACACTCCAGTTGGGTGTGGTGATTCAACTGCTTCTGTCACACTACAGGTTCACCATCTCCATGTGTGGCAGTTGCATATTCTAGGGGCTCTCTAGGCTCTCTGACCACCATGGTTGTTTGACACAACTGGAGTCCCTACGATCAATGCATCTGTGTTATGGAGTCTCAAAAGCACAGACCTTGATGACCCACACACAGTCCAGGTGGGTGTGGTGATGCAACTGCTTCTGTCACCTACAGGTTTACCCATCTCCATGTGTGGTAGTTGCATATTCCTAGGGGCTCTCTGGGCTCTCTGACTCACCATGGGTTGTTTGACACAAATGGAATTCCCTCAATAATCAATGCATCTGTGTTATGGAGTCTCAAAAGCCACACCTTGATGACCCACACACACTCCAGTTGGGTTGGGGTATGCACTGCTTCTGTCACCACTACAGGTTCACCATCTCCATGTGTGGAAGTTGCATATTCTAGGGGCTCTCTGGCTGCTCTGACCACCATGGTTGTTGTAACAAATGGAGTCCCTACAGATCAATGCATCTGTGTTATGGGTCTCAAAAGGCCACACCTTGATGACCCACACACATCCAGTTGGTGTGGTGATGCAACTGCTTCTGTCACACTTACTGTTCACCATCTCCATGTGTGGCAGTTGCATATTCTAAGGGCTCTCTGGGCTCTCTGACCACCATGGTTGTTTGACACAAATGGAGTCCCTACAGATCAATGCATCTATGTTATGGAGTCTCAAAAGCACCAACCTTGATGACCCACACACACTCCAGTTGGGTGTGGTGATGCAACTGCTTCTGTCACACTACAGGTTCACCATCTCCATGTGTGGCAGTTGCATATTCTAGGGGCTCTCTGCGGCTCTCTGACCACCATGGTTGTTTGACACAACTGGAGGTCCCTACAGATCAATGCATCTGTGTTATGGAGTCTCAAAAGCCACACCTTGCTGACCCACACACACTCCAGTTGGGTGTGGTGATGCAACTGCTTCTGTCACACTGACGGTTTCACCATCTCCATGTGTGGTAGATTGCATATTCTAGGGGCTCTTATGGCTTCTCTGACCACCATGGTTGTTTGACACAAATGGGTCCCTACAGATCAATGCATCTGTGTTATGGAGTCTCAAAAGCCACACCTTGATGACCCACACACACTCCAGTTGGGTGTGGTGATGCAACTGCTTCTGTCACACTACAGGTTCACCATCTCCATGTGTGGCAGTTGCATATTCTAGGGGCTCTCTGGGCTCTCTGACCACCATGGTTGTTTGACACAACTGGAGTCCCTACAGATCAATGCATCTGTGTTATGGAGTCTCAAAAGCCACACCTTGATGACCCACACACACTCTAGTTGGGTGTGGTGATGCAACTGCTTCTGTCACACTGCAGGTTACCCATCTCCATGTGTGGCTAGTTGCATATTCTAGGGGCTCTCTGGGCTCTCTGACCACCATGGTTGTTTGACACAAATAGAGTCCCTACAGATCAATGCATCTGTGTTATGGAGTCTCAAAAGCCACACCTTGATGACCCACACACACTCTCAGTTGGGTGTGGTGATGCAACTGCTTCTGTCACACTGCAGGTTCACCATCTCCATGTGTGGCAGTTGCATATTCTAGGGGCTCTTCTGGGCTCTCTGACCACCATGGTTGTTTGACACAAATGGAGTCCCTACATATCAATGCATATGTGTTATGGAGTCTCAAAAGCCACACCTTGATGACCCACACACACTCTAGTTGGGTGTGGTGATGCAACTGCTTCTGTCACACTGCAGGTTCACCATCTCCATGTGTGGCATTTGCATATTCTAGGGGCTCTCTGGGCTCTCTGACCACCATGGTTGTTTGACAAAAATGGAGTCCCTAAAGATCAATGCATCTGTGTTATGGAGTCTCAAAAGCCAACCCTGATGACCCACACACACTCTAGTTGGGTGTGGTGATGCAACTGCTTCTGTCACACTGCATGTTCACCATCTCCATGTGTGGCAGTTGCATATTATAGGGGCTCTCTGGGCTCTCTGACCACCATGGTTGTTTGACACAACTGGAGTCCCTACAGATCAATGCATCTGTGTTATGGAGTCTCAAAAGCCACACCTTGATGACCCACACACACTCTAGTTGGGTGTGGTGATGCAACTGCTTCTGTCACACTACAGGTTCACCATCTCCATGTGTGGCAGTTGCATATTCTAGGGTATCTCTGGGCTCTCTGACCACCATGGTTGTTTGACACAACTGGAGTCCCTACAGATCAATGCATCTGTGTTATGGAGTCTCAAAAGCCACACCTTGATGACCCACACACACTCTAGTTGGGTGTGGTGATGCAACTGCTTCTGTCACACTGCAGGTTAACCATCTCCATGTGTGGCAGTTGCATATTCTAGGGGCTCTCTGGGCTCTCTGACCACCATGGTTGTTTGACACAACTAGAGTCCCTACAGATCAATGCATCTGTGTTATGGAGTCTCAAAAGCCACACCCTGATGACCCACACACACTCCAGTTGGGTGTGGTGATGCAACTGCTTCTGTCACACTGCAGGTTCACCATCTCCATGTGTGGCATTTGCATATTCTAGGGGCTCTCTGGGCTCTCTGACCACCATGGTTGTTTGACACAACTGAGTACCCTACAGATCAATGCATCTGTGTTATGGAGTCTCAAAAGGCAAACCCTTGATGACCCACACACACTCCAGTTGGGTGTGGTGATGCAACTGCTTCTGTCACACTGCAGGTTCACCATCTCCATGTGTGGCAGTGCATATTCTAGGGGCTCTCTGGGCTCTCTGACCACCATGGTTGTTTGACACACTGGAGTCCCTACAGATCAATGCATCTTTGTTATGGAGTCTCAAAAGCCACACCTTGATGACCCACACACACTCCAGTTGGGTGTGGTGATGCAACTGCTTCTGTCACACATGCAGGTTCACCATCTCCATGTGTGGCAGTTGCATATTCTAGGGGCTCTCTGGGCTCTCTGACCACCATGGTTGTTTGACACAACTAGAGTCCCTATAGATCAATGCATCTGTGTTATGGAGTCTCAAAGCCACACCTTGATGACCCACACACACTCTAGTTGGGTGTGGTGATGCAACTTCTTCTGTCACACTATAGGTTCACACCATCTCCATGTGTGGCAGTTGCATATTCTAGGGGCTCTATGGGCTCTCTGACCACCATGGTTGTTTGACACAACTGGAGTCCCTACAGATCAATGCATCTTGTTATGGAGTCTCAAAAGCCACACCTTGATGACCCACACACACTCTAGTTGGGTGTGGTGATGCAACTGCTTCTGTCACACTACAGGTTCACCATCTCCATGTGTGGCAGTTGCATATTCTAGGGGCTCTCTGGGCTCTCTGACCACCGATGGTTGTTTGACACAACTGGAGTCCCTACAGATCAATGCATTGTGTTATGGAGTCTCAAAAGCCAAACCTTGATGACCCACCACACTCCAGTTGGGTGTGGTGATGCAACTGCTTCTGTCACACTGCAGGTTACCCATCTCCATGTGTGGCAGTTGCATATTCTAGGGGCTCTCTGGGCTCTCTGACCACCATGGTTGTTTGACACAAGAATGGAGTCCCTACAGATCAATGCATCTGTGTTATGGAGTCTCAAAAGCCACACCTTGATGACCCACACACACTCTAGTTGGGTGTGGTGATGCAACTGCTTCTGTCACACTACAGGTTCACCATCTCCATGTGTGGCAGTTGCATATTCTAGGGTCTCTCTGGGCTCTCTGACCACCATGGTTGTTTGACACAACTGGAGTCCCTACAGATCAATGCATCTGTGTTATGGAGTCTCAAAAGCCACACCTTGATGACCCACACACACTCTAGTTGGGTGTGGTGATGCAACTGCTTCTGTCACACTGCAGGTTTACCCATCTCCATGTGTGGTAGTTGCATATTCTAGGGGATCTCTGGGCTCTCTGACCACCATGGTTGTTTGACACAAATGGAGTCCCTACATATCAATGCATCTGTGTTATGGAGTCTCAAAAGCCACACCTGATGACCCACACACACTCCAGTTGGGTGTGGTGATGCAACTGCTTCTGTCACACTGCAGGTTCACCATCTCCATGTGTGGCAGTTGCATATTCTAGGGGCTCTCTGGGCTCTCTGACCACCATGGTTGTTTGACACAAATAGAGTCCCTACAGATCAATGCATCTGTGTTATGGAGTCTCAAAAGCCACACCTTGATGACCCACACACACTCCATTGGGTGTGGTGATGCAACTGCTTCTGTCACACTACAGGTTCACCATCTCCATGTGTGGCAGTTGCATATTCTAGGGGCTCTCTGGGCTCTCTGACCACCATGGTTGTTTGACACAATGGAGTCCCTACAGATCAATGCATCTGTGTTATGGAGTCCTCAAAAGCCACACCTTGATGACCCACACACACTCTAGTTGGGTGTGGTGATGCAAACTGCTTCTGTCACACTGCAGGTTCACCATCTCCATGTGTGGCAGTTGCATATTCTAGGGCTTCTGGGCTCTCTGACCACCATGGTTGTTTGACACAAATGGAGTCCCTACAGATCAATGCATCTGTGTTATGGAGTCTCAAAAGCCACACCTTGATGACCCACACACACTCCAGTTGGGTGTGGTGATGCAACTGCTTCTGTCACACTGCAGGTTCACCATCTCCATGTGTGGCAGTTGCATATTCTAGGGGCTCTCTGGGCTCTCTGACCACCATGGTTGTTTGACACAACTGGAGTCCCTACAGATCAATGCATCTGTGTTATGGAGTCTCAAAAGCCACACCTTGATGACCCACACACACTCTAGTTGGGTGTGGTGATGCAACTGCTTCTGTCACACTAGCAGGTTCACCATCTCCATGTGTGGCAGTTGCATATTCTAGGGGCTCTCTGGGCTCTCTGACCACCATGGTTGTTGACACAACTGGAGTCCCTAAGATCAATGCATCTGTGTTATGGAGTCTCAAAAGCCACACCTTGATGACCCACACACACTCTAGTTGGGTGTGGTGATGCAACTGCTTCTGTCACACTGCAGGTTTACACCATCTCCATGTGTGGTAGTTGCATATTCTAGGGGCTCTCTGGCTCTTGACCACCATGTTGTTTGAAACAAATGGAGTCCCTACATATCAAATGCATTGTGTTATGGAGTCTCAAATGCCACACCTTGACGACCCACACACAATATAGTTGGGTGTGGTGAGTGCAACAGCTTCTGTCACACTATAGGTTAACCATCTCAATGTGTGGCATTTGCATATTCTAGGTGCTCTCTAGGCTCTCTGACCACCATGGTTGTTTTGACACTACTAGAGACCCTACAGAAGAAGGCATCTGTGTTATGGAGTCTAAAAATGCAAACCCTGATGACCCACACACACTCCAGTTGGATTGGTGATGCAACTGCTTCTGTCACACTGCAGGTTCACCATCTCCATGTGTGGCAGTTGCATATTCTGGGGTTCTCTGGGCTCTCTGACCACCATGGTTGTTTTGACTCAACTAGAGTCCCTGCATATCAATGCATCTATGTTATGGAGTCTCAAAAGCCACACCTTGATGAACCCACACACACTCCAGTTGCGTGTGGTGATGCAACTGCTTCTGTGCACACTTGCAGGTTCACCATCTCCATGTGTGGCAGTTGCATATTCTAGGGGCTCTCTGGGCTCTCTGACCACCATGGTTGTTTGACACACTAGAGTCCCTATAGATCAATGCATCTGTGTTATGGAGTCTCAAAGCCACACCTTGATGACCCACACACACTCTAGTTGGGTGTGTGCTGACTGCAACTGCTTCTGTCACACTACAGGTTACCCATCTCCATGTGTGGTAGCTGCATATTCTAGGGGCTCTCTGGGCTCTCTGACCACCATGGTTGTTTGACACAAATGAGAGTCCCTACATATCAATGCATCTGTGTTATGGAGTCTCAAAAGCCACACCTTGATGACCCACACACACTCTAGTTGGGTGTGGTGATGCAACTGCTTCTGTCACACCTACAGGTTCACCATCTCCATGTCTGGCAGTTGCATATTCTAGGGGCTCTCTGGGCTCTCTGACCACCATGGTTGTTTGACACAACTGGAGTCCCTACAGATCAATGCATCTGTGTTATGGAGTCTCAAAAGCCACACCTTGATGACCCACACACACTCCAGTTGGGTGTGGTGATGCAACTGCTTCTGTCACACTGCAAGGTTCACCATCTCCATGTGTGGCAGTTGCATATTCTAGGGGCTCTCTGGGCTCTCTGACCACCATGGTTGTTTGACACAACTGGAGTCCCTACAGATCAATGCATCTGTGTTATGGAGTCTCAAAAGCCACACCTTGATGACCCACACACACTCCAGTTGGGTGTGGTGATGCAACTGCTTCTGTCACACTACAGGTTCACCATCTCCATGTGTGGCAGTTGCATATTCTAGGGGCTCTCTGGGCTCTCTGACCACCATGGTTGTTTGACACAACTGGAGTCCCTACAGATCAATGCATCTGTGTTATGGAGTCTCAAAAGCCACACCTTGATGACCCACACACACTCCAGTTGGGTGTGGTGATGCAACTGCTTCTGTCACACTGCAGGTTCACCATCTCCATGTGTGGCAGTTGCATATTCTAGGGGCTCTCTGGGCTCTCTGACCACCATGTTTGTTTGACACAACTAGAGTCCCTATAGATCAATGCATCTGTGTTATGGAGTCTCAAAAGCCACACCTTGATGACCCACACACACTCTAGTTGGGTGTGCTGACGCAACTGCTTCTGTCACACTACAGGTTTACCCATCTCCATGTGTGGTAGCTGCATATTCTAGGGTCTCTCTGGCCTCTCTGACCACCATGTTTGTTGACACAACTGGAGTCCCTACAGATAAATGCATCCATGTTATGGGAGTCTCAAAAGCCACACCTTGACGACCCACACACACTCTAGTTGGGTGTGGGTGATGCAACAGCTTCTGTCACACTATGGGTTAACCATCTCAATGTGTGGCATTTGCATATTCTAGGGGCTCTCTGGGGCTCTCTGAACCACCATGGTTGTTTGACACTACTAGAGACCCTACAGATGAATGCATCTGTGTTATGGAGTCTAAAAAATGCACACCTGATGACCCACACACACTCCAGTTGGGTGTGGTGATGCAACTGCTTCTGTCACACTGCAGGTTCACCCATCTCCATGTGTGGCAGTTGCATATTCTAGGGGGTCTCTGGGCTCTCTGACCACCATGGTTGTTGACACAACTGGAGTCCCTACATATCAATGCATCTGTGTTATGGAGTCTCAAAAGCCACACCTTGATGACCCACACACACTCCAGTTGGGTGTGGTGATGCAACTGCTTCTGTCACACTAGCAGGTTCACCATCTCCATGTGTGGCAGTTGCATATTCTAGGGGCTCTCTGGGCTCTCTGACCACCATGGTTGTTTGACACAACTAGAGTCCCTATAGATCAATGCATCTGTGTTATGGAGTCTCAAAAGGCCACACCTTGATGACCCACACACACTCTAGTTGGGGTGTGGTGATGCAACTGCTTCTGTCACACTAGCAGGTTTACCCATCTCCATGTGTGGTAGTTGCATATTCTAGGGGCTCTCTGGGCTCTCTAACCACCATGGTTGTTTGACACAAATGAAGTCCCTAAATATCAATGCATCTGTGTTATGGAGTCTCAAAGCCACACCTTAATGACCCACACACACTCTATTGGGTGTGGTGATGCAACTGCTTCTATCACACTACAGGTTCACCAGCTCCATGTCTGGCAGTTGCATATTCTAGGGTCTCTCTGGGCTCTCTGACCACCAGGGTTGTTTGACACAACTGGAGTCCCTATAGATCAATGCATCCGTGTTATGGAGTCTCGAAAGCCACACCTTGATGACCCACACACACTCTAGTTGGGTGTGGTGATGCAACAGCTTCTGTCACACTATAGATTAACCATCTCAATGTGTGGCATTTGCATATTCTAGGTGCTCTCTAGGCTCTCTGACCACCATGGTTGTTTGACACTACTAGAGACCCTACAGATGAATGCTCTGTGTTATGGAGTCTAAAAATGCAAACCCTGATGACCCACACACACTCCAGTTGGGAGTGGTGATGCAACTGCTTCTGTCACACTTCAGGTTCACCATCTCCATGTGTGGCAGTTGAATATTCTGGGGGTTCTCTGGGCTCTCTGACCACCATGGTTGTTTGACTCAACTAGAGTCCCTGCATATCAATCATCTGTGTTAGGGAGTCTCAAAAGCCAAACCCTGATGACCCACACACACTCCAGTTGGGTGTGGTGATGCAACTTCTTCTGTCACACTTCAGGTTCACCATCTCCATGTGGTGGCTGTTGCATATTCTAGGGGCTCTCTGCGCTCTCTGACCACCATGGTTGTTTGACACAACTGGAGATCCCTACAGATCAATGCATCTGTGTTATGGAGTCTCAAAAGCCACACCTTGATGACCCACACACAGTCTAGTTGGGTCTGGTGATGCAAATGGTTTATGTCACACTGCAGGTTCACCATCTCCATGTGTGGCATTTGCATATTCTAGGGGCCTCTCTGGGCTCTCTGACCACCATGGTTGTTTGACAAAAATGGAGTCCCTAAAGATCAATGCGTCTGTGTTATGGAGTCTCAAAATCCAAACCCTGATGACCCACACACACTCTAGTTGGGTGTGGTGATGCAACTGCTTCTATCACACTGCATGTTCACCATCTCCATGTGTGGCAGTTGCATATTATAGGGGCTCTCTGGGATCTCTGACCACCATGGTTGTTTGACACAACTGAGTCCCTGCAGATCAATGCATGTGTGTTATGGAGTCTCAAAAGCCACACCTCGATGACCCACACACACTCCAGTTGCGTGTGGTGATGCAACTGCTTCTGTGACACTACAGGTTTCACCATCTCCATGTGTGGCAGTTGCATATTCTAGGGGCTCTCTGGGCTCTCTGAGCACCATGTTTGTTTGACACAACTAGAGTCCCTATAGATCAATGCATCTGTGTTATGGAGTCTCAAAGGCCAGACCTTGATGACCCACACACACTCTAGGTGGGTGTGGTGATGCAACTGCTTCTGTCACACTACAAAAGGTTTACCCATCTCCATGTGTGGTAGTTGCATATTCTAGGGGCTCTCTGGGCTCTTTGACCACCATGGTTGTTTGACACAAATGAGAGTCCCTACATATCAATAGCATCTGTTATGGAGTCTCAAAAGCCACACCTTATGACCCACACACACTCTAGTTGGGTGTGGTGATGCAACTGCTTCTGTCACACTGCAGGTTCACCATCTCCATGTGTGGTAGTTGCATATTCATAGGGGCTCTCTGAGGCTCTCTGACCACCATGGTTGTTTGACACAACTGGAGTCCCTACAGATCAATGCATCTGTGTTATGGAGTCTCAAAGCCACACCTGATGACCCACACACACTCCAGTTGGGTGTGGTGATGCAACTGCTTCTATCACAACTGCAGTTCACCATTCTATGTGTGGCAGTTGCATATTCTAGGGGCTCTCTGGGCTCGCTGACCACCATGGTTGTTTGACACAAATGGAGTCCTACAGATCAATGCATCTGTGTTATGGAGTCTCAAAAGCCACACCTTAATGACCCACACACACTCTAGTTGGGTGTGGTGATGCAACTGCTTCTGTCACACTACAGGTTCACCATCTCCATGTCTGAGCAGTTGCATATTCTAGGGTATCTCTGGGCTCTCTGACCACCATGGTTGTTTGACACAACTGGAGTCCCTACAGATCAATGCATCTGTGTTATGGAGTCTCAAAAGGCCACACCTTGATGACCCACACACACTCTAGTTGGGTGTGGTGATGCAACTGCTTCTGTCACACTGCAGGTTTACCCATCTCCATGTGTGGTAGTTGCATATTCTAGGGGATCTCTGGGCTCTCTGACCACCATGGTTGTTTGACACAAATGGAGTCCCTACATATCAATGCATATGTGTTATGGAGTCTCAAAAGCCACACCTTGATGACCCACACACACTCCAGTTGGGTGTGGTGATGCAACTGCTTCTAGTCACACTACAGGTTAACCATCTCCATGTGTGGCAGTTGCATATTCTAGGGGCTCTCTGGGCTCTCTGACCACCATGGTTGTTTGACACAACTAGAGTCCCTACAGATCAATGCATCTGTGTTATGGAGTCTCAAAAGCCACACCTTGATGACCCACACACACTCCAGTTGGGTGTGGTGATGCAACTGCTTCTGTCACACTACAGGTTCACCATCTCCATGTGTGGCAGTTGCATATTCTAGGGGCTCTCTGGGCTCTCTGACCACCATGGTTGTTTGACACAACTGGAGTCCCTACAGATCAATGCATCTGTGTTATGGAGTCTCAAAAGCCACACCTTGATGACCCACACACACTCTAGTTGGGTGTGGTGATGCAACTGCTTCTGTCACACTAGCAGGTTCACCATCTCCATGTGTGGGCAGTTGCATATTCTAGGGCTCTCTGGGCTCTCTGACCACCATGGTTGTTTGACACAACTGGAGTCCCTACAGATCAATGCATCTGTGTTATGGAGTCTCAAAAGCCACACCTTGATGACCCACACACACTCTAGTTGGGTGTGGTGATGCAACTGCTTCTGTCACACTATAGGTTTACCCATCTCCATGTGGTGGTAGTTGCATATTCTAGGGGCTCTCTAACCACCATGGTTGTTTGACACAAACGAAGTCCCTACTATCAATGCATCTGTGTTATGGAGTCTCAAAAGCCACACCTTAATGACCCACACACACTCTAGTTGGGTGTGGTGATGCAACTGCTTCTGTCACACTACAGGTTCACCAGCTCCATGTCTGGCAGTTGCATATTCTAGGGTCTCTCTGGCTCTCTGACCACCATGGTTGTTTGACACAACTGGAGTCCCTACAGATCAATGCATCCGTGGTTATGGAGTCTCGAAAAGCCACACCTTGATGACCCACACACACTCTAGTTGGGTGTGGTGATGCAACTGCTTCTGTCACACTGCAGGTTTACCCATCTCCATGTGTGGTAGTTGAATATTCTAGGGGATCTCTGGCCTCTCTGACCACCATGTTTGTTTGAAACAAATGGAGTCCCTACATATCAATTCATATGTGTTATGGAGTCTCAAAAGCCAAACCTTGATGACCCACACACACTCCTAGTTGGGTGTGGTGATGCAACAGCTTCTGTCACACTATAGGTTAACCATCTCAATGTGTGGCATTTGCATATTCTAGGTGCTCTCTAGGCTCTCTGACCACCATGGTTGTTTGACACTACTAGAGACCCTACAGATGAATGCATCTGTGTTATGGAGTCTAAAAATGCAAACCCTGATGACCCACACACACTCCAGTTGGGAGTGGTGATGCAACTGCTTCTGTCACACTGCAGGTTCACCATCTCCATGTGTGGCAGTTGCATATTCTGGGGGTTCTCTGGGCTCTCTGACCACCATGGTTGTTTGACTCAACTAGAGTCCCTGCATATCAATGCATCTGTGTTATGGAGTCTCAAAAGCCAAACCCTGATGACCCACACACACTCCAGTTGGGTGTGGTGATGCAACTTCTTCTGTCACACTGCAGGTTCACCATCTCCATGTGTGGCTGTTGCATATTCTAGGGGCTCTCTGGGCTCTCTGACCACCATGGTTGTTTGACACAACTGGAGTCCCTACAGATCAATGCATCTGTGTTATGGAGTCTCAAAAGCCACACCTTGATGACCCACACACACTCTACTTGGGTCTGGTGATGCAAATGGTTATGTCACACTGCAGGTTCACCATCTCCATGTGTGGCATTTGCATATTCTAGGGGCTCTCTGGGCTCTCTGCCCACCATGGTTGTTTGACAAAAATGGAGTCCCTAAAGATCAATGCGTCTGTGTTATGGAGTCTCAAAATCCAAACCCTGATGACCCACACAAACTCTAGTTGGGAGTGGTGATGCAACTGCTTCTATCACACTGCATGTTCACCATCTCCATGTGTGGCAGTTGCATATTATAGGGGCTCTCTGGGATCTCTGACCACCATGGTTGTTTGACACAACTGGAGTCCCTGCAGATCAATGCATCTGTGTTATGGAGTCTCAAAAGCCACACCTTGATGACCCACACACACTCTAGTTGGATGTGGTGATGCAACTGCTTCTGTCACACTACAGGTTCACCATCTCCATGTCTAGGCAGTTGCATATTCTAGGGTATCTCTGGGCTCTCTGACCACCATGGTTGTTTGACACAACTGGAGTCCCTATAGATCAATGCATCCGTGTTATGGAGTCTCAAAAGCCACACCTTGATGACCCACACACACTCTAGTTGGGTGTGGTGATGCAACTGCTTCTGTCACACTGCAGGTTTACCCATCTCCATGTGTGGTAGTTGAATATTCTAGGGGATCTCTGGGATCTCTGACCACCATGTTTGTTTGAAACAAATGGAGTCCCTACATATCAATGCATATGGTTATGGAGTCTCAAAAGCCACACCTTGATGACCCACACACACTCCAGTTGGGTGTGGTGATGCAACTGCTTCTGTCACACTGTAGGTTAACCATCTCAATGTGTGGCATTTGCATATTCTAGGGGCTCTCTGGGCTCTCTGACCACCATGGTTGTTTGACACTACTAGAGACCCTACAGATGAATGCATCTGTGTTATGGAGTCTAAAAATGCAAATCCTGATGACCCCACACACTCCAGTTGGGTGTGGTGATGCAACTGCTTCTGTCACACTACAGGTTCACCATCTCCATGTGTGGCAGTTGCATATTCTAGGGGTTCTCTGGGCTCTCTAACCACCATGGTTGTTTGACTCAAGTGGAGTCCCTGCATATCAATGCATCTGTGTTATGGAGTCTCAAAAGCCACACCTTGATGACCCACACACACTCCAGTTGCGTGTGGTGATGCAACTGCTTCTGTGACACAGCAGGTTCACCATCTCCATGTGTGGCAGTTGCATATTCTAGGGGCTCTCTGGGCTCTCTGACCACCATGGTTGTTTGACACAACTAGAGTCCCTATAGATCAATGCATCTGTGTTATGGAGTCTCAAAGGCCACACCTTGATGACCCACACACACTCTAGTTGGGTGTGGTGATGCAACTGCTTCTGTCACACTGCAGGTTAACCCATCTCCATGTGTGGTAGTTGAATATTCTAGGGGATCTCTGGGCTCTCTGACCACCATGGATTGTTTGAAACAAATGGAGTCCCTACATATCAATGCATATGTGTTATGGAGTCTCAAAAGCCAAACCCTGATGACCCACACACACTCCAGTTGGGTGTGGTGATGCAACTTCTTCTGTCACACTACAGGTTCACCATCTCCATGTGTGGCATGTTGCATATTCTAGGGGCTCTCTGGGCTCTCTGACCACCATGGTTGTTTGACACAACTAGAGTCCCTACAGATCAATGCATCTTGTTATGGAGTCTCAAAAGCCACAACTTGATGACCCACACACACTCCAGTTGGGTGTGGTGATGCAACTGCTTCTGTCACACTGCATGTTCACCATCTCCATGTGTGGCAGTTGCATATTATAGGGGCTCTCTGGGCTCTCTGACCACCATGGTTGTTTGACACAAATGGAGTCCCTACATATCAATGCATATGTGTTATGGAGTCTCAAAAGCCACACCTTGATGACCCACACACACTCTAGTTGGGTCTGGTGATGCAAATGATTATGTCACACTGCAGGTTCACCATCTCCATGTGTGGCAGTTGCATATTCTAGGGGCTCTCTAGGGCTCTCTGACCACCATGGTTGTTTGACAAAAATGGAGTCCCTAAAGATCAATGCGTCTGTGTTATGGAGTCTCAAAAGCCAAACCCTGATGACCCACACACACTCTAGTTGGGTGTGGTGATGCAACTGCTTCTATCACACTACATGTTCACCATCTCCATGTGTGGCAGTTGCATATTATAGGGGCTCTCTGGGATCTCTGACCACCATGGTTGTTTGACACAACTGGAGTCCCTGCAGATCAATGCATCTGTGTTATGGAGTCTCAAAAGCCACACCTTGATGACCCACACACACTCTAGTTGGGTGTGGTGATGCAACTGCTTCTGTCACACTACAGGTTCACCATCTCCATGTGTAGGCAGTTGCATATTCTAGGGGCTCTCTGGGCTCTCTGACCACCATGGTTGTTTGACACAACTGGAGTCCCTACAGATCAATGCATCTGTGTTATGGAGTCTCAAAAGCCACACCTTGATGACCCACACACACTCTAGTTGGGTGTGGTGATGCAACTGCTTCTGTCACACTGCAGGTTTACCCATCTCCATGTGTGGTAGTTGCATATTCTAGGGGATCTCTGGGCTCTCTGACCACCATGTTGTTTGACACAAATGGAGTCCCTACAGATCAATGCATATGTGTTATGGAGTCTCAAAAGCCACACCTTGATGACCCACACACACTCCAGTTGGGTGTGGTGATGCAACTGCTTCTGTCACACTGTAGGTTAACCATCTCAATGTGTGGCAGTTGCATATTCTAGGGGCTCTCTGGGCTCTCTGACCACCATGGTTGTTTGACACTACTAGAGACCCTACAGATGAATGCATCTGTGTTATGGAGTCTAAAAATGCAAACCCTGATGACCCACACACACTCCAGTTGGGTGTCGTGACGCAACTGCTTCTGTCACACTGCAGGTTCAGCATCTCCATGTGTGGCAGTTGCATATTCTGGGGGTTCTCTGGGATCTCTAACCACCATGGTTGTTTGACTCAACTGGAGTCCCTGCATATCAATGCATCTGTGTTATGGAGTCTCAAAAGCCACACCTTGATGACCCACACACACTCCAGTTGCGTGTGGTGATGCAACTGCTTCTGTGACACACAGGTTCACCATCTCCATGTGTGGCAGTTGCATATTCTAGGGGCTCTCTCCGCTCTCTGACCACCATGGTTGTTTGACACAACTAGAGTCCCTATAGATCAATGCATCTGTGTTATGGAGTCTCAAAGGCCACACCTTGATGACCCACACACACTCTAGTTGGGTGTGGTGATGCAACTGCTTCTGTCACACTATAGGTTTACCCATCTCCATGTGTGGTAGTTGCATATTCTAGGGGCTCTCTGGGCTCTCTGACCACCATGGTTGTTTGACACAAATGAAGTCCCTACATATCAATGCATCTGTGTTATGGAGTCTCAAAAGCCACACCTTAATGACCCACACACACTCTAGTTGGGTGTGGTGATGCAACTGCTTCTGTCACACTACAGGTTCACCATCTCCATGTCTGGCAGTTGCATATTCTAGGGTCTCTCTGGGCTCTCTGACCACCATGGTTGTTTGACACAACTGGAGTCCCTACAGATCAATGCATCTGTGTTATGGAGTCTCAAAAGCCACACCTTGATGACCCACACACACTCCAAGTTGGGTGTGGTGATGCAACTGCTTCTGTCACACTGCATGTTCACCCATCTCCATGTGTGGTAGTTGCATATTCTAGGGGCTCTCTGGGCTCTCTGACCACCATGGTTGTTTGACACAAATGGAGTCCCTACATATCAATGCATCTGTGTTATGGAGTCTCAAAAGCCACACCTTATGACCCACACACACTCTAGTTGGGTGTGGTGATGCAACTGCTTCTGTCACACTACAGGTTCACCATCTCCATGTGTGGCAGTTGCATATTCTAGGGGCTCTCTGGGCTCTCTGACCACCATGGTTGTTTGACACAACTGGAGTCCCTACAGATCAATGCATCTGTGTTATGGAGTCTCAAAAGCCACACCTTGATGACCCACACACACTCCAGTTGGGTGTGGTGATGCAACTGCTTCTGTCACACATAGGTTACCCATCTCCATGTGTGGTAGTTGCATATTCTAGGGGCTCTCTGGGCTCTCTGACCACCATGGTTGTTTGACACAAATGGAGTCCCTACATATCAATGCATCTGTGTTATGGAGTCTCAAAAGCCACACCTTGAATGACCCACACACACTCTAGTTGGGTGTGGTGATGCAACTGCTTCTGTCACACTACAGGTTCACCATCTCCATGTCTGGCAGTTGCATATTCTACGGGTCTCTCTGGGCTCTCTGACCACCATGGTTGTTTGACACAACTGGAGTCCCTACAGATCAATGCATCTTGTGTTATGGAGTCTCAAAAGCCACACCTTGATGACCCACACACACTCTAGTTGGGTGTGGTGATGCAACTGCTTCTGTCACACTGCATGTTCACCATCTCCATGTGTGGCAGTTGCATATTATAGGGTCTCTCTGGGCTCTCTGACCACCATGGTTGTTTGACACAAATGGAGTCCCTACATATCAATGCATATGTGTTATGGAGTCTCAAAGCCACACCTTAATGACCCACACACACTCTAGCTGGGTGTGGTGATGCAACTGCTTCTGTCACACTACAGGTTCACCATCTCCATGTCTGGCAGTTGCATATTCTAGGGTCTCTCTGGGCTCTCTGACCACCATGGTTGTTTGACACAACTGGAGTCCCTACAGATCAATGCATCCGTGTTATGGAGTCTCAAAGAGCCACACCTTGATGACCCACACACAATCTAGTTGGGTGTGGTGATGCAACTGCTTCTGTCACACTGCAGGTTTACCAATCTCCATGTGTGGTAGTTGAATATTCTAGGGGATCTCTGGGCTCTCTGACCACCATGATTGTTTGAAACAAATGGAGTCCCTACATATCAATGCATATGTGCTATGGAGTCTCAAAAGCCACACCTTGATGACCCACACACCCTCCAATTGGG
This sequence comes from Avena eriantha, assembly GCA_910589775.1. Classification (NCBI taxonomy): domain Eukaryota; kingdom Viridiplantae; phylum Streptophyta; class Magnoliopsida; order Poales; family Poaceae; genus Avena; species Avena eriantha. Next base: position 21,177 of record CAJUXJ010001276.1, read on the forward strand.
TGTGGTTGTGCAACTGCTTCTATCACATTGCATGATCACCATCTCCATGTGTGGTAGTTGCATATTCTAGGGGCTCTCTTGGCTCTCTGACCACCATGGTTGTTTGACACAAATGCAGTCCCTACAGATCAATGCATCTGCGTTATGTAATCTCAAAAGCCACACCTTGATGACCCACACACACTCCAATTGGGTGTGGTGATGCAACTAATTCTGTCACACTGCAGGTTTACCCATCTCCATGTGAGGAAGTTGCCTATTCTAAGGGCTCTTTGGGCTCTCTGACCACCATGGTTGTTTGACACAAATGGAGTCCCTACAGATCAATGCATCTGTGTATGGAGTCTCAAAAGCCACACCTTGATGACCCACACACACTCCAGTGGGTGTGGTGATGCAACTATTCTGTCACACTAGCAGGTTAACCATCTCCATGTGTGGCAAGTTGCATATTCTAGGGGCTCTCTGGGCTCTCTGACCACCATGGTTGTTTGACACAAATGGAGTCCCTACAGATCAATGCATCTAGTGTTATGGAGTCTCAAAAGCCACACCTTGATGACCCACACACACTCCAGTTGGGTGTGGTGATGCAACTGCTTCTGTCACACTACAGGTTCACCATCTCCATGTGTGGCAGTTGCATATTCTAGGGGCTCTCTGGGCTCTCTGACCACCATGGTTGTTTGACACAACTGGAGTCCCTACAGATCAATGCATCTGTGTTATGGAGTCTCAAAAGCCACACCTTGATGACCCACACACACTCTAGTTGGGTGTGGTGATGCAACTGCTTCTGTCACACTACAGGTTACCCATCTCCATGTGTGGTAGTTGCATATTCTAGGGGATCTCTGGGCTCTCTGACCACCATGGTTGTTTGACACAACTGAGTCCCTACATATCAATGCATCTGTGTTATGGAGTCTCAAAAGCCACACCTTGATGACCCACACACACTCCTAGTTGGGTGTGGTGATGCAACTGCTTCTGTCACACTGCAGGTTCACCATCTCCATGTGTGGTAGTTGCATATTCTAGGGGCTCTCTGGGCTCTCTGACCACCATGGTTGTTTGACACAAATGGAGTCCCTACAGATCAATGCATCTGTGTTATGGAGTCTCAAAAGCCACACCTTGATGACCCACACACACTCCAGTTGGGTGTGGTGATGCAACTAGCTTCTGTCACACTGCAGGTTACCCATCTCCATGTGTGGCAAGTTTGCATATTCTAGGGGCTCTTGGGCTCTCTGACCACCATGGTTGTTTGACACAACATGGAGTCCCTACAGATCAATGCATCTGTGTTATGGAGTCTCAAAATGCCACACCTTGATGACCCACACACACTCCAGTTGGGTGTGGTGATGCAACTTCTTCTGTCACACTACAGGTTCACCATCTCCATGTGTGGCAGTTGCATATTCTAGGGGCTCTCTGGGCTCTCTGACCACCATGGTTGTTTGACTACAATGAGTCCCTAGCATATCAATGCATCTGTGTTATGGAGTCTCAAAAGCCACACCTTGATGACCCACACACACTCCAGTTGGGTGTGGTGATGCAACTGCTTCTGTCACACTACAGGTTCACCATCTCCATGTGTGGCAGTTGCATATTCTAGGGGCTCTCTGGGCTCTCTGACCACCATGGTTGTTTGACACAACTAGGAGTCCCTACAGATCAATGCATCTGTGTTATGGAGTCTCAAAAGCCACACCTTGATGACCCACACACACTCCTAGTTGGGTGTGGTGATGCAACTGCTTCTTGTCACACTACAGGTTCACCATTCTCCATGTGTGGCAGTTGAATATTCTAGGGGCTCTCTGGGCTCTCTGACCACCATGGTTGTTTGACACAACTGGAGTCCATATAGATCAATGCATCTGTGTTATGGTGTCTCAAAAGCCACACCTTGATGACCCACACACATTCCTAGTTGGGTGTGGTGATGCAACTTCTTCTGTCACATTACAGGTTCACCATCTCCATGTGTGACAGTTGCATATTCTAGGGGCTCTCTGGGCTCTCTGACCACCATGGTTGTTTGACACAACTGGAGTCCATATAGATCAATGCATCTGTGTTATGGTAGTCTCAAAAGCCACACCTTGATGACCCACACACATTCCAGTTGGGTGTGGTGATGCAACTTCTTCTGTCACACTTACAGGTTCACCATCTCCATGTGTGGCAGTTGCGTATTATAGGGGCTCTCTGGGATCTCTGACCACCATGGTTGTTTGACACAACTGGAGTCCCTACAGATCAATGCATCTGTGTTATGAGTCTCAAAAGCCACACCTTGATGACCCACACACACTCTAGTTGGGTGTGGTGATGCAACTGCTTCTGTCACACTAGCAGGTTCACCATCTCCATGTGTGGTAGTTGAATATTCTAGGGGCTCTCTGGGCTCTCTGACCACCATGATTGTTTGACACAAATGGAGTCCCTACATATCAATGCATATGTGTTATGGAGTCTCAAAAGCCACACCTTGATGACCCACACACACTCCTAGTTGGGTGTGGTGATGCAACTGCTTCTGTCACACTAGCAGGTTCACCATCTCCATGTGTGGCTAGTTGCATATTCTAGGGGCTCTCTGGGCTCTCTGACCACCATGGTTGTTTGACACAACTAGAGTCCCTACAGATCAATGCATCTGTGTTATGGAGTCTCAAAAGCCACACCTTGATGACCCACACACACTCTAGTTGGGTGTGGTGATGCAACTGCTTCTGTCACACTTACATGTTCACCATCTCCATGTGTGGCAGTTGCATATTCTAGGGGTCTCTCTGGGCTCTCTGACCACCATGGTTGTTTGACACAAATGGAGTCTCTACATATCAATGCATATGTGTTATGGAGTCTCAAAAGCCACACCTTGATGACCCACACACACTCTAGTTGGGTCTGGTGATGCAAATGGTTATGTCACACTGCAGGTTCACCATCTCCATGTGTGGCATTTGCATATTCTAGGGGCTCTCTGGGCTCTCTGACCACCATGGTTGTTTGACAAAAATGGAGTCCCTAAAGATCAATGCGTCTGTGTTATGGAGTCTCAAAATCCAAACCCTGATGACCCACACACACTCTAGTTGGGTGTGGTGATGCAACTGCTTCTATCACACTGCATGTTCACCATCTCCATGTGTGGCAGTTGCATATTATAGGGGCTCTCTGGGATCTCTGACCACCATGGTTGTTTGACACAACTGGAGTCCCTGCAGATCAATGCATCTGTGTTATGGAGTCTCAAAAGCCACACCTTGATGACCCCACACACTCTAGTTGGATGTGGTGATGCAACTGCTTCTGTCACACTACAGGTTCACCATCTCCATGTCTAGCAGTTGCATATTCTAGGGTATCTCTGGGCTCTCTGACCACCATGGTTGTTTGACACAACTGGAGTCCCTACAGATCAATGCATCCGTGTTATGGAGTCTCAAAAGCCACACCTTGATGACCCACACACACTCTAGTTGGGTGTGGTGATGCAACTGCTTCTGTCACACTGCAGGTTTACCCATCTCCATGTGTGGTAGTTGAATATTCTAGGGGATGTCTGGGCTCTCTGACCACCATGTTTGTTTGAAACAAATGGAGTCCCTACATATCAATGCATATGTGTTATGGAGTCTCAAAAGCCACACCTTGATGACCCACACACACTCCAGTTGGGTGTGGTGATGCAACTGCTTCTGTCACACTGTAGGTTAACCATCTCAATGTGTGGCATTTGCATATTCTAGGGGCTCTCTCGGCTCTCTGACCACCATGGTTGTTTGACACTACTAGAGACCCTACAGATGAATGCATCTGTGTTATGGAGTCTAAAAATTCAAACCCTGATGACCCACACACACTCCAGTTGGGTGTGGTGATGCAACTGCTTCTGTCACACTACAGGTTCACATCTCCATGTGTGGCAGTTGCATATTCTGGGGTTCTCTGGGCTCTCTAACCACCATGGTTGTTTGACTCAACTGGAGTCCCTGCATATCAATGCATCTGTGTTATGGAGTCTCAAAAGCCACACCTTGATGACCCACACACACTCCAGTTGCGTGTGGTGATGCAACTGCTTCTGTGACACAGCAGGTTCACCATCTCCATGTGTGGCAGTTGCATATTCTAAGGGGCTCTCTGGGCTCTCTGACCACCATGGTTGTTTGACACAACTAGAGTCCCTATAGATCAATGCATCTGTGTTATGGAGTCTCAAAGGCCACACCTTGATGACCCACACACACTCTAGTTGGGTGTGGTGATGCAACTGCTTCTGTCACACTATAGGTTTACCCATCTCCATGTGTGGTAGTTGCATATTCTAGGGGCTCTCTGGCTCTCTGACCACCATGGTTGTTTGACACAAATGAAGTCCCTACATATCAAGACATCTGTGTTATGGAGTCTCAAAAGCCACACCTTAATGACCCACACACACTCTAGTTGGGTGTGGTGATGCAACTGCTTCTGTCACACTACAGGTTCACCAGCTCCATGTCTGGTAGTTGCATATTCTAGGGTCTCTCTGGCTCTCTAACCACCATGGTTGTTTGACACAACTGGAGTCCCTACAGATCAATGCATCTGTGTTATGGAGTCTCAAAAGCCACACCTTGATGACCCACACACACTCCAGTTGGGTGTGGTGATGCAACTGCTTCTGTCACACTGCATGTTCACCATCTCCATGTGTAGCAGTTGCATATTATAGGTTCTCTCTGGGCTCTCTGACCACCATGGTTGATTGACACAAATGGAGTCCCTACATATCAATGCATCTGTGTTATGGAGTCTCAAAAGCCACACCTTATGACCCACACACACTCTAGTTGGGTGTGGTGATGCAACTGCTTCTGTCACACTACAGGTTCACCATCTCCATGTCTGGCAGTTGCATATTCTAGGGTCTCTCTGGGCTCTCTGACCACCATGGTTGTTTGACACAACTGGAGTCCCTACAGATCAATGCATCTGTGTTATGGAGTCTCAAAAGCCACACCTTGATGACCCACACACACTCTAGTTGGGTGTGGTGATGCAACTGCTTCTGTCACACTGCAGGTTCACCATCTCCATGTGTGGCAGTTGCATATTATAGGGTATCTCTGGGCTCTCTGACCACCATGGTTGTTTGACACAAATGGAGTCCCTACATATCAATGCATATGTGTTATGGAGTCTCAAAAGCCACACCTTGATGACCCACACACACTCTAGTTGGGTGTGGTGATGCAACTGCTTCTGTCACACTACAGGTTCACCATCTCCATGTCTGGCAGTTGCATATTCTAGGGGCTCTCTGGGCTCTCTGACACCATGGTTGTTTGACACAACGAGAGTCCCTACAGATCAATGCATCTCGTGTTATGGAGTCTCAATAGCCACACCCTTGATGACCCACACACACTCTAGTTGGGTGTGGTGATGCAACTGCTTCTGTCACACTGCAGGTTACCCATCTCCATGTGTGGTAGTTGCATATTCTAGGGGATCTCTGGGCTCTCTGACCACCATGGTTGTTTGACACAAATGGAAGTCCCTACATATCAATGCATATGTGTTATGGAGTCTCAAAAGCCACACCCTTAATGACCCACACACACTCTAGTTGGGTGTGGTGATGCAACTTCTTCTGTCACACTTACAGGTTCACCATCTCCATGTGTGGCTAGTTGCATATTCTAGGGTCTCTCTGGGCTCTCTGACCACCATGGTTGTTTGACACAACTGGAGTCCCTACAGATCAATGCATCTGTGTTATGGAGTCTCAAAATGCCACACCTTGATGACCCACACACACTCCAGTTGGGTGTGGTGATGCAACTGCTTCTGTCACACTGCATGTTCACCATCTCCATGTGTGGCAGTTGCATATTATAGGGGCTCTCTGGGCTCTCTGACCACCATGGTTGTTTGACACAAATGGAGTCCCTACAGATCAATGCATATGTGTTATGGAGTCTCAAAAGCCACACCTTGATGACCCACACACACTCTAGTTGGGTGTGGTGATGCAACTGCTTATGTCACACTGCAGGTTCACCATCTCCATGTGTGGCAGTTGCATATTCTAGGGGCTCTCTGGGCTCTCTGACCACCATGGTTGTTTGACAAAAATGGAGTCCCTACAGATCAATGCGTCTGTGTTATGGAGTCTCAAAAGCCAACACCTTGATGACCCACACACACTCTAGTTGGGTGTGGTGATGCAACTGCTTCTAGTCACACTGCAGGTTCACCATCTCCATGTGTGGCAGTTGCATATTATAGGGGCTCTCTGGGCTCTCTGACCACCATGGTTGTTTGACACAACTGGAGTCCCTACAGATCAATGCATCTGTGTTATGGAGTCTCAAAAGCCACACCTTGATGACCCACACACACTCTAGTTGGGTGTGGTGATGCAACTGCTTCTGTCACACTAGCAGGTTCACCATCTCCATGTGTGGCAGTTGCATATTCTAGGGGCTCTCTGGGCTCTCTGACCACCATGGTTGTTTGACACAACTGGAGTCCCTATAGATCAATGCATCTGTGTTATGGAGTCTCAAAAGCCACACCTTGATGACCCACACACACTCTAGTTGGGTGTGGTGATGCAACTGCTTCTGTCACACTGCAGGTTAACCATCTCATGTGTGGCAGTTGCATATTCTAGGGGCTCTCTGGGCTCTCTGACCACCATGGTTGTTTGACACAACTGGAGTCCCTACAGATCAATGCATCTGTGTTATGGAGTCTCAAAATCCACACCTTGATGACCCACACACACTCCTAGTTGCGTGTGGTGATGCAACTGCTTCTGTCACACTACAGGTTCACCATCTCCATGTGTGGCAGTTGCATATTCTAGGGGCTCTCTAGGGCTCTCTGACCACCATGTTTGTTTGACACAACTAGAGTCCCTATAGATCAATGCATCTGTGTTATGGAGTCTCAAAGGCCAACCTTGATGACCCACACACACTCTAGTTGGGTGTGGTGATGCAACTGCTTCTGTCACACTACAGTTTACCCATCTCCATGTGTGGTAGTTGCATATTCTAGGGGCTCTCTGGGCTCTCTGACCACCATGGTTGTTTGACACAATGAAGTCCCTACATATCAATGCATCTGTGTTATGGAGTCTCAAAAGCCACACCTTGATGACCCACACACACTCTAGTTGGGTGTGGTGATGCAACTGCTTCTGTCACACTACAGGTTCACCATCTCCATGTCGTGGCAGTTGCATATTCTAGGGGTCTCTCTGGGCTCTCTGACCACCATGGTTTTTTGACACAACTGGAGTCCCTACAGATCAATGCATCTGTGTTATGGAGTCTCAAAAGCCACACCTTGATGACCCACACACACTCCAGTTGGGTGTGGTGATGCAACTGCTTCTGTCACACTGCAGGTTCACCATCTCCATGTGTGGCAGTTGCATATTCTAGGGGCTCTCTGGCTCTCTGACCACCATGGTTGTTTGACACAACTGGAGTCCCTACAGATCAATGCATCTGTGTTATGGAGTCTCAAAAGCCACACCTTGATGACCCACACACACTCTAGTTGGTGTGGTGATGCAACTGCTTCTGTCACACTACAGGTTCACCATCTCCATGTGTGGCAGTTGCATATTCTAGGGGCTCTCTGGGCTCTCTGACCACCATGGTTGTTTGACACAAATGGAGTCCCTACAGATCAATGCATCTGTGTTATGGAGTCTCAAAAGCCACACCTTGATGACCCACACACACTCTAGTTGGGTGTGGTGATGCAACTGCTTCTGTCACACTGCAGGTTCACCCATCTCCATGTGTGGTAGTTGCATATTATAGGGGCTCTCTGGACTCTCTGACCACCATGGTTGTTTGACACAAATGGAGTCCCTACATATCAATGCATATGTGTTATGGAGTCTCAAAAGCCACACCTTGATGACCCACACAACTCCAGTTGGGTGTGTGAGGCAACTGCTTCTGTCACACTACAGGTTACACCATCTCCATGCTGTGGCAGTTGCATATTCTAGGGGTCTCTCTGGGCTCTCTGACCACCATGGTTGTTTGACACAACTGGAGTACCTACAGATCAATGCATCTCGTGTTATGGAGTCTCAAAAGCCACACCTTGATGACCCACACACACTCTAGTTGGGTGTGGTGATGCAACTGCTTCTGTCACACTAGCAGGTTTACCCATCTCCATGTGTGGTAGTTAATATTCTAGGGGATCTCTGGGCTCTCTGAACCACCATGGTTGTTTGAAACAAATGGAGTCCTAGCATATCAATGCATATGTGTTATGGAGTCTCAAAAGCCACACCTTGATGACCCACACACACTCTAGTTGGGTGTGGTGATGCAACTGCTTCTGTCACACTACAGGTTTACCCATCTCCATGTGTGGTAGTTGCATATTCTAGGGGCTCTCTGGGCTCTCTGACCACCATGGTTGTTTGACACAAATGGAAGTCCCTACATATCAATGCATCTGTGTTATGGAGTCTCAAAAGCCACACCTGATGACCCACACACACTCCAGTTGGGTGTGGTGATGCAACTGCTTCTGTCACACTGCAGGTTCACCATCTCCATGTGTGGCAGTTGCATATTCTAGGGCTCTCTGGGCTCTCTGACCACCATGGTTGTTTGACACAACTGGAGTCCCTGCAGATCAATGCATCTGTGTTATGGAGTCTCAAAAGCCACACCTTGATGACCCACACACACTCCAGTTGGCGTGTGGTGATGCAACTGCTTCTGTCACAATGCAGGTTCACCATCTCCATGTGTGGCAGTTGCATATTCTAGGGGCTCTCTGGGCTCTCTGACCACCATGGTTGTTTGACACAACTAGAGTCCCTACATATCAATGCATCTGTGTTATGGAGTCTCAAAGCCACACCTTGATGACCCACACACACTCTAGTTGGGTGTGGTGATGCAACTGCTTCTGTCACACTAGCAGGTTCACCATCTCCATGTGTGGTAGTTGCATATTCTAGGGGCTCTCTGGCTCTCTGACCACCATGGTTGTTTGACACAACTGGAGTCCCTAAGATCAATGCGTCTGTTTATGGAGTCTCAAAAGCCAAACCTTGATGACCCACACACACTCTAGTTGGGTGTGGTGATGCAACTGCTTCTGTCACACTGACAGGTTCACCATCTCCATGTGTGGCAGTTGCATATTCTAGGGGCTCTCTGGGCTCTCTGACCACCATGGTTGTTTGACACAACTGGAGTCCCTACAGATCAATGCATCTGTGTTATGGAGTCTCAAAAGCCACACCTTGATGACCCACACACACTCTAGTTGGGTGTGGTGATGCAACTGCTTCTGTCACACTTAGGTTCACCATCTCCATGTCTGGCAGTTGCATATTCTAGGGTCTCTCTGGGCTCTCTGACCACCATGGTTGTTTGACACAACTGGGAGTCCCTACAGATCAATGCATCCGTGTTATGGAGTCTCAAAAGCCACACCTTGATGACCCACACACACTCTAGTTGGGTGTGGTGATGCAACTGCTTCTGTCACACTGCAGGTTCTACCATCTCCATGTGTGGTAGTTGAATATTCTAGGGGATCTCTGGGCTCTCTGACCACCATGTTGTTTGAAACAAATGGAGTCCCTACATATCAATGCATATGTGTTATGGAGTCTCAAAAGCCACACCTTGATGACCCACACACACTCTAGTTGGGTGTGGTGATGCAACTGCTTCTGTCACACTGTATGTTAACCATCTCAATGTGTGGCAGTTGCATATTCTAGGGGCTCTCTGGGCTCTCTGACCACCATGGTTGTTTGACACAAATGAGTCCCTACAGATCAATGCATCTGTGTTATGGAGTCTCAAAAGCCACACCTTGATGACCCACACACACTCTAGTTGGGTGTGGTGATGCAACTGCTTCTGTCACAGCTACAGGTTCACCATCTCCATGTCTGGCAGTTGCATATTCTAGGGTCTCTCTGGGCTCTCTGACCACCATGGTTGTTTGACACAACTGAGTCCCTACAGATCAATGCATCTGTGTTATGGAGTCTCAAAAGCCACACCTTGATGACCCACACACACTCCAGTGGGTGTGGTGATGCAACTGCTTCTGTCACACTGCAGGTTTCACCATCTCCATGTGTGGCAGTTGAATATTCTAGGGGCTCTCTGGGCTCTCTGACCACCATGGTTGTTTGACACAAATGGAGTCACTAAATATCAATGCATATGTGTTATGGAGTCTCAAAAGCCACACCTTGAATGACCCACACACACTCTAGTTGGGTGTGGTGATGCAACTGCTTCTGTCACACTACAGGTTCACCATCTCCATGTGTGGCAGTTGCATATTCTAGGGGCTCTCTGGGCTCTCTGACCACCATGGTTGTTTGACACAACTGGAGTCCCTACAGATCAATGCATCTGTGTTATGGAGTCTCAAAAGCCACACCTTGATGACCCACACACACTCCTAGTTGGGTGTGGTGATGCAACTGCTTCTGTCACACTAGCAGGTTTACCCATCTCCATGTGTGGTAGTTGATATTCTAGGGGATCTCTGGGCTCTCTGACCACCATGGTTGTTTGACACAAATGGAGTCCCTACATATCAATGCATATGTGTTATGGAGTCTCAAAGCCACACCTTGATGACCCACACACACTCCTAGTTGGGTGTGGTGATGCAACTGCTTCTGTCACACTACAGGTTACCATCTCCATGTGTGGTCAGTTGCATATTCTAGGGGCTCTCTCGGCTCTCTGACCACCATGGTTGTTTGACACAACTGAGTCCCTACAGATCAATGCAATCTGTGTTATGGAGTCTCAAAAGGCCACACCTGATGACCCACACACACTCTAGTTGGGTGTGGTGATGCAACTGCTTCTGTCACACTACAGGTTTCACCATCTCCATGTGTGGCAGTTGCATATTCTAGGGTCTCTCGGGCTCTCTGACCACCATGGTTGTTTGACACAACTGGAGTCCCTACAGATCAATGCATCTGTGTTATGGAGTCTCAAAAGCCACACCTTGATGACCCACACACACTCCAGTTGGTGTGGTGATGCAACTGCTTCTGTCACACTAGCAGGTTCACCCATCTCCATGTGTGGCAGTTGCATATTCTAGGGGCTCTCTGGGCTCTCTGACCACCATGGTTGTTTGACACAAATGGAGTCCCTACAGATCAATGCATCTGTGTTATGGAGTCTCAAAGCCACACCTTGATGACCCACACACACTCTAGTTGGGTGTGGTGATGCAACTGCTTCTGTCACACTATCAGGTTCACCATCTCCATGTGTGGCAGTTGCATATTCTAGGGGCTCTCTGGGCTCTCTGACCACCATGGTTGTTTGACACAACTGAGTCCCTACATATCAATGCATCTGTGTTATGGAGTCTCAAAAGCCACACCTTGATGACCCACACACACTCTAGTTGGTGTGGTGATGCAACTGCTTCTGTCACACTACAGGTTCACCATCTCCATGTCTGGCAGTTGCATATTCTAGGGTCTCTCTGGGCTCTCTGACCACCATGGTTGTTTGACACAACTGGAGTCCCTACAGATCAATGCATCCGTGTTATGGAGTCTCAAAAGCCACACCTGATGACCCACACACACTCTAGTTGGGTGTGGTGATGCAACTGCTTCTGTCACACTACAGGTTTAACCCATCTCCATGTGTGGTAGTTGAATATTCTAGGGGATCTCTGGGCTCTCTGACCACCATGTTTGTTTGAAACAAATGGAGTCCCTACATATCAATGCATATGTGTTATGGAGTCTCAAAAGCCACACCTTGATGACCCACACACACTCTAGTTGGGTGTGGTGATGCAACTGCTTCTGTCACACTATAGGTTAACCATCTCAATGTGTGGCATTTGATATTCTAGGGCTCTCTGACCACCATGGTTGTTTGACACTACTAGAGACCCTACAGATGAATGCATCTGTGTTATGGAGTCTAAAAAATGCAAACCCTGATGACCCACACATCACTCCAGTTGGGTGTGGTGATGCAACTGCTTCTGTCACACTGCAGGTTCACCATCTCCATGTGTGGCAGTTGCATATTCTGGGGGGTTCTCTGGCTCTCTGACCACCATGGTTGTTTTGACTCAACTAGAGGTCCCTGCATATCAATGCATCTTGTGTATGGAGTCTCAAAAGCCACACCTCGATGACCCACACACACTCCAGTTGCGTGTTGGTGATGCAACTGCTTCTGTGACACTCTGCAGGTTCACCATCTCCAGGTGTGGCAGTTGCATATTCTAGGGGCTCCTCTGGGCTCTCCTGACCACCCATGTTTGTTTGAACACAACTAGGAGGTCCCATAAGATCAATGCATCTGTGTTATGGAGTCGTCAAGAGCCACACATTGATGACCCACACACACTCTAGTTGGGTGTTGTGATGCAACTGCTTCTGTCACACTAGCAGTTTACCAATCTCCATGTGTGGTAGTTGCATATTCTAGGGGCTCTCTGGGCTCTTTGCCACCATGGTTGTTTGACACAATGGAAGTCCCTACATATCAATGCATCTGTGTTATGGAGTCTCAAAAGCCACACCTTGATGACCCACACACACTCTAGTTGGGTGTGGTGATACAACTGCTTCTGTCACACTACAGGTTCACCATCTCCATGTCTGGCAGTTGCATATTCTAGGGTCTCTCTGGCTCTCTGACCACCATGGTTTTTTGACACAACTGGAGTCCCTACAGATCAATGCATTCCGCTGTTATGGAGTCTCAAAGCCACACCTTGATGACCACACACACTCTAGTAGGGTGTGGTTGATGCAACTGATTCTGTCACACTCCAGGTTTAACCCATCTCCATGTGTGGTAGTTGAATATTCTAGGTGATCTCTGGGCTCTCTGACCACCCATGTTGTTTGACAATATGAGACCCTACATATCAATGCATATGTGTTATGGAGTCTCAAAAGCCAACCCTTGATGACCCACACACACTCTAGTTGGGTGTGGTGATGCAACTGCTTCTGTCACACTCTAGGTTAACCATCTCAATGTGTGGCATTTGCATATTCTAGGGGCTCTCTGACCACCATGGTTGTTTGACACTACTAGAGACCCCTACAATGAATGCATCTGTGTTATGGAGTCTAAAATGCACAACCCCTGATGAACCACACACACTCCAGTTGGGTGTGGTGATGCAACTGCTTCTGTCACACTGCAGGTTCACCATCTCCATGTGTGGCAGTTGCATATTCTGGGGGTTCTCTAGGCCTCTGACCACCATGGTGTTTGACTCAACTGAGTCCCTGCATATCAATGCATCTGTGTTATGGAGTCTCAAAAGCCACACCTTGATGACCCACACACACTCCAGTTGCGTGTGGTGATGCAACTGCTTCTGTCACACTGCAGGTTCACCATCTCCATGTGTGGCAGTTGCATATTCTAGGGGCTCTCTGGGCTCTCTGACCACCATGGTTGTTTGACACAACTAGAGTCCCTATAGATCAATGCATCTGTGTTATGGAGTCTCAAAGGCCACACCTTGATGACCCACACACACTCTAGTTGGGTGTGGTGATGCAACTGCTTCTGTCACACTACAGGTTTACCCATCTCCATGTGTGGTAGTTGCATATTCTAGGGGCTCTCTGGGCTCTCTGACCACCATGGTTGTTTGACACAAATGAAGTCCCTACATATCAATGCATCTGTGTTATGGAGTCTCAAAAGCCACACCTTGATGACCCACACACACTCTAGTTGGGTGTGGTGATGCAACTGCTTCTGTCACACTACAGGTTCACCATCTCCATGTGTGGCAGTTGCATATTCTAGGGTCTCTCTGGGCTCTCTGACCACCATGGTTTTTTGACACAACTGGAGTCCCTACAGATCAATGCATCTGTGTTATGGAGTCTCAAAAGCCACACCTTGATGACCCACACACACTCTAGTTGGGTGTGGTGATGCAACTGCTTCTGTCACACTACAGGTTTACCCATCTCCATGTGTGGTAGTTGCATATTCTAGATCTCTGGGCTCTCTGACCACCATGTTGTTTGACACAATGGAGTCCCTACATATCAATGCATATGTGTTATGGAGTCTCAAAAGCCACACCTTGATGACCCACACACACTCTAGTTGGGTGTGGTGATGCAACTGCTTCTGTCACACTAGGTTCACCATCTCCATGTGTGGCAGTTGCATATTCTAGGGGTTCTCTGGGCTCTCTGACCACCATGGTTGTTTGACACAACTAGAGTCCCTACAGATCAATGCATCTGTGTTATGGAGTCTCAAAAGCACACCCTGATGACCCACACACACTCCAGTTGGGTGTGGTGATGCAACTGCTTCTGTCACAACGCAGGTTCACCATCTCCATGTGTGGCAGTTGCATATTCTAGGGGCTCTATGGGCCTTCTCTGACCACCATCGGTTGTTTGACACAAACTAGAGTCCCTATAGATCAATGCATCTGTGTTATGGAGTCTCAAAGGCCACACCTTGATGACCCACACACACTCTAGTTGGGTGTGGTGATGCAACTGCTTCTGTCACACTACAGGTTCACCATCTCCATGTGTGGCAGTTGCATATTCTAGGGGCTCTCTGGGCTCTCTGACACCCATGGTTGTTTGACACAACTGAGAGTCCCTATATCAATGCATCTGTGTTATGGAGTCTCAAAAGCCACACCTTGATGACCCACACACACTCTAGTTGGGTGTGGTGATGCAACTGCTTCTAGTCACACTACAGGTTCACCATCTCCATGTCTGGCTAGTTGCATATTCTAGGGTCTCTCTGGGCTCTCTGACCACCCATGGTGTTTTTTTGACACAACTGGGGTCCCTACAGATCAATGCATCCGTGTTATGGAGTCTCAAAAGCCACACCTTGATGACCCACACACACTCTAGTTGGTGTGGTGATGCAACTGCTTCTGTCACACTGAAGGTTTACCCATCTCCCATGTGTGGTAGTTGAATATCTAGGGATCTCTGGGCTCTCTGACCACCATGTTGTTTGAAACAAATGGAAGTCCCTACATATCAATGCATATGTGTTATGGAGTCTCAAAAATGCCACACCTTGATGACCCCACACACACTCTCGTTGGGTGTGGTGATGCAACTGCTTCTGTCAACATCTAGGTTAACCATCTCAATGTGTGGATTTGCATATTTAGGTTGCTCTCTAGGCTCTCTGACCACCATGGTTGTTTTGACACTACTAGAGACCCTACAGATGAATGCACATGTGTTATGAGTCTAAAATTGCAAACCCTGATGACCCACACACACTCCAGTTGGGGTGGTGATGCAACTGCTTCTGTCACACTGCAGGTTCACATCTCCATGTGGTGGCAGTTGCATATTCTGGGGGTTCTCTGGGCTCTCTGACCACCATCGTTGTTTGACTCAACTAGAGTCCCTGCATATCAATGCATCGTGTTTATGGTAGTCTCAAAAGCCACACCTCGATGACCCACACACACTCCAGTTGCGTGTGGTGATGCAACTGCTTCTGTGACACTGCAGGTTCACCATCTCCATGTGTGGCCGTTGCATATCTAGGGGCTCTCTGGGCTCTCTGACCACAATGTTTGTTTGACACAACTAGAGTCCTATAGATCAATGCCTCTGTGTTATGGAGTCTCAAAGGCCACAACCTTGATGACCCACACACACTCTAGTTGGGTGTGGCTGATGCAACTGCTCTGTCACACTACAGGTTACCCATCTCCATGTGTGGTAGTTGCATATTCTAGGGGCTCTCTGGCTTCTTGACCACCATGGTTGTTGACACAAATGAAGTCCCTACATATCAATTGCATCATGTGTGTTATGGAGTCTCAAAAGCCACACTCTGATGACCCACACACACTCTAGTGGGTGTGGTGACTACAACTGCTTCTGTCACACTACAGGTTCACCATCTCCATGTGCTGGCAGTTGCATATTCTAGGGTCTCTCTGGGCTCTCTGACAACCATGGTTTTTTTGACACAACTGGAAGTCCCTACAGATAAATGCATCCGTGTTATGGAAGTCTCAAAAGCCACACTTGATGACCACACACACTCTAGTGGGTGTGGGTGATGCAACTGCTTCTGTCACTACAGGTTTACCCATCTCCATGTGTGGTAGTTGAATATTCTAGGTGATCTCTGGGCTCTCTGACCACCATGTTTGTTTGAAACAAATGGAGTCCCTACATATCAATGCATATGTGTTATGGAGTCTCAAAAGCCACACCTTGATGACCCACACACACTCTAGTTGGGTGTGGTGATGCAACTGCTTCTGTCACACTCAGGTTAACCATCTCAATGTGTGGCATTTGCATATTCTAGGGGCTCTCTGACCACCATGGTTGTTTGACACAACTAGAGACCCTACAGATCAATGCATCTGTGTTATGGAGTCTAAAATGCAAACCCTGATGACCCACACACACTCCAGTTGGGTGTGGTGATGCAACTGCTTCTGTCACACTGCAGGTTCACCATCTCCATGTGTGGCAGTTGCATATTCTAGGGGGTCTCTGGGCTCTCTGACCACCATGGTTGTTTGACACAACTGGAGTCCCTGCATATCAATGCATCTGTGTTATGGAGTCTCAAAAGCCACACCTTGATGACCCACACACACTCCAGTTGGGTGTGGTGATGCAACTGCTTCTGTCACACTGCAGGTTCACCATCTCCATGTGTGGCAGTTGCATATTCTAGGGGCTCTCTGGGCTCTCTGACCACCATGGTTGTTTGACACAACTAGAGTCCCTACATATCAATGCATCTGTGTTATGGAGTCTCAAAGGCCACACCTTGATGACCCACACACACTCTAGTTGGGTGTGGTGATGCAACTGCTTCTGTCACACTACAGGTTACCCATCTCCATGTGTGGCAGTTGCATATTCTAGGGTCTCTCTGGGCTCTCTGACCACCATGGTTGTTTGACACAACTGGAGTCCCTACAGATCAATGCATCTGTGTTATGGAGTCTCAAAAGCCACACCTTGATGACCCACACACACTCTAGTTGGGGTGGTGATGCAACTGCTTCTGTCACACTCAGGTTCACCATCTCCATGTGTGGTAGTTGAATATTCTAGGTGATCTCTGGGCTCTCTGACCACCATGTTGTTTGAAACAAATGGAGTCCCTACATATCAATGCATATGTGTTATGGAGTCTCAAAAGCCACACCTTGATGACCCACACACACTCTAGTTGGGTGTGGTGATGCAACTGCTTCTGTCACACTCTAGGTTAACCATCTCAATGTGGGGCATTTGCATATTCTAGGGGCTCTCTGACCACCATGGTTGTTTGACACTACTAGAGACCCTACAGATGAATGCATCTGTGTTATGGAGTCTAAAAATGCAAACCCTGATGACCCACACACACTCCAGTTGGGTGTGGTGATGCAACTGCTTCTGTCACACTGCAGGTTCACCATCTCCATGTGTGGCAGTTGCATATTCTGGGGTTCTCTGGGCTCTCTGACCACCATGGTTGTTTGACTCAACTGGAGTCCCTGCATATCAATGCATCTGTGTTATGGAGTCTCAAAAGCCACACCTCGATGACCCACACACACTCCAGTTGGGTGTGGTGATGCAACTGCTTCTGTCACACTGCAGGTTCACCATCTCCATGTGTGGCAGTTGCATATTCTAGGGGCTCTCTGGGCTCTCTGACCACCATGTTGTTTGACACAACTAGAGTCCCTATAGATCAATGCATCTGTGTTATGGAGTCTCAAAGGCCACACCTTGATGACCCACACACACTCTAGTTGGGTGTGGTGATGCAACTGCTTCTGTCACACTACAGGTTTACCCATCTCCATGTGTGGTAGTTGCATATTCTAGGGGCTCTCTGGGCTCTTGACCACCATGGTTGTTTGACACAAATGAAGTCCCTACATATCAATGCATCTGTGTTATGGAGTCTCAAAAGCCACACCTTGATGACCCACACACACTCTAGTTGGGTGTGGTGATGCAACTGCTTCTGTCACACTACAGGTTCACCATCTCCATGTCTGGCAGTTGCATATTCTAGGGTCTCTCTGGCTCTCTGACCACCATGGTTTTTTGACACAACTGGAGTCCCTACAGATCAATGCATCTGTGTTATGGAGTCTCAAAAGCCACACCTTGATGACCCACACACACTCTAGTTGGGTGTGGTGATGCAATGCTTCTGTCACACTACAGGTTACCATCTCCATGTGTGGTAGTTGCATATTCTAGGTTCTCTGGGCTCTCTGACCACCATGTTGTTTGAAACAAATGGAGTCCCTACATATCAATGCATATGTGTTATGGAGTCTCAAAAGCCACACCTTGATGACCCACACACACTCTAGTTGGGTGTGGTGATGCAACTGCTTCTGTCACACTTAGGTTAACCATCTCAATGTGTGGCATTTGCATATTCTGGGCTCTGACCACCATGGTTGTTTGACACAACTAGAGACCCTACAGATCAATGCATATGTGTTATGGAGTCTAAAAAGCAAACCCTGATGACCCACACACACTCCAGTTGGGTGTGGTGATGCAACTGCTTCTGTCACACTGCAGGTTCACCATCTCCATGTGTGGCAGTTGCATATTCTGGGGGTTCTCTGGGCTCTCTGCACCACCATGGTTGTTTGACCAACTAGAGTCCCTGCATATCAATGCATCTGTGTTATGGAGTCTCAAAAGCCACACCTGATGACCCACACACACTCCAGTTGGTGTGGTGATGCAACTGCTTCTGACACTACAGGTTCACCATCTCCATGTGTGGCAGTTGCATATTCTAGGGGCTCTCT
>CAJUXJ010001276.1:41049-85493 GCA_910589775.1 Avena eriantha
GGAGTCCCTACAGATCAATGCATCTGTGTTATGGAGTCTCAAAAGCCACACCCTTGATGACCCACACACACTCTAGTTGGGTGTGGTGATGCAACTGCTTCTGTCACACTGTAGGTTCAACCATCTCCATGTGTGGCAGTTGCATATTCTAGGGCTCTCTCTGGGCTCTCTGACCACCATGGTTGTTTGACACAACTGGAGTCCCTACAGATCAATGCATCTGTGTTATGGAGTCTCAAAAGCCACACCTTGATGACCCACACACACTCCAGTGGGTGTGGTGATGCAACTGCTTCTGTCACACTGCAGGTTCACCATCTCCATGTGTGGTAGTTGCATATTCTAAGGGGCTCTCTGGGCTCTCTGACCACCATGGTTGTTTGAAACAAATAGAGTCCTACAGATCAATGCATCTGTGTTATGGAGTCTCAAAATCACACCTTGATGCCCACACACACTCCAGTTGGGTGTGGTGATGGCAACCTGCTTCTGTCACACTGCATGTTCACCATCTCCATGTGTGGCAGTTGCATATTATAGGGGCTCTCTGGGCTCTCTGACCACCATGGTTGTTTGACACAAATGGAGTCCCTACAGATCAATGCATTGTGTTATTAGTCTCAAAAGCCACACCTTGATGACCCACACACAGCCTAGTTGGGTGTGGTGGATGCAACTGATTCTGTCACACTGCAGGTTTACCCATCTCCATGTGTGGCAGTTGCATATTCTAGGGCTCTCTGGGCTCTCTGACCACCATGGTTGTTTGACACAAATGGAGTCCCTACAGATCAATGCATATGTGTTATGGAGTCTCAAAAGCCACACCTTGATGACCCACACACACTCTAGTTGGTGTGGTGATGCAACTGCTTCTGTCACACTGCAGGTTTACCCATCTCCATGTGTGGTAGTTGAATATTCTAGGGGATCTCTGGCTCTCTGACCACCATGGTTGTTTGACACAACTGGAGTCCCTACAGATCAATGCATATGTGTTATGGAGTCTCAAAAGCCAAACCCTGATGACCCACACACACTCCAGTTGGGTTGTTGATGCAACTTCTTCTGTCACACTGCAGGTTCACCATCTCCATGTGTGGCAGTTGCATATTCTAGGGGCTCTCTCTGGGCTCTCTGACCACCATGGTTGTTTGACACAACTAGAGTCCCTACAGATCAATGCATCTGTGTTATGGAGTCTCAAAAGCCACACCTTGATGACCCACACACACTCTAGTTGGGTGGGTGATGCAACTGCTTCTGTCACACTGCATGTTCACCATCTCCATGTGTGGCAGTTGCATATTATAGGGTCTCTCTGGGCTTCTCTGACCACCATGGTTGTTTGACACAACTGGAGTCCCTACATATCAATGCATCTGTGTTATGGAGTCTCAAAAGCCACACCTTGATGACCCACACACACTCTAGTTGGGTTGGTGATGCAAACTGCTTATGTCACACTGCAGGTTCACCATCTCCATGTGTGGCATTTGCATATTCTAGGGGCTCTCTGGGCTCTCTGACCACCATGGTTGTTTGACAAAATGGAGTCCCTAAAGATCAATGCGTCTGTGTTATGGAGTCTCAAAATCCAAACCTGATGACCCACACACACTCTAGTTGGGTGTGGTGATGCAACTGCTTCTATCACACTGCAGGTTCACCATCTCCATGTGTGGCAGTTGCATATTATAGGGGCTCTCTGGGCTCTCTGACCACCATGGTTGTTTGACACAACTGGAGTCCCTGCAGATCAATGCATCTGTGTTATGGAGTCTCAAAAGCCACACCTTGATGACCCACACACACTCTAGTTGGATGTGGTGATGCAACTGCTTCTGTCACACTACAGGTTCACCATCTCCATGTCTAGGCAGTTGCATATTCTAGGGTATCTCTGGGCTCTCTGACCACCATGGTTGTTTGACACAACTGGAAGTCCCTACAGATCAATGCATCCGTGTTATGGAGTCTCAAAAGCCACACCTTGATGACCCACACACACTCTAGTTGGGTGTGGTGATGCAACTGCTTCTGTCACACTGCAGGTTACCCAGCTCCATGTGTGGTAGTTGAATATTCTAGGGGATCGTCTGGGCTCTCTGACCACCATGGTTGTTTGAAACAAATGGAGTCCCTACATATCAATGCATATGTGTTATGGAGTCTCAAAAGCCACACCTTGATGACCCACACACACTCCAGTTGGGGTGTGGTGATGCAACTGCTTCTGTCACACTGTAGGTTAACCATCTCAATGTGTGGCATTGCATATTCTAGGGGGCTCTCTCGGCTCTCTGACCACCATGGTTGTTGACACTACTAGAGACCTACAGATGAATGCATCTGTGTTATGGAGTCTAAAAATGCAAACCCTGATGACCCACACACACTCCAGTTGGGTGTGGTGATGCAACTGCTTCTGTCACACTACAGGTTCAGCATCTCCATGTGTGGCAGTTGCATATTCTGGGGTTCTCTGGGCTCTCTAACCACCATGGTTGTTTGACTCAACTGGAGTCCCTGCATATCAATGCATCTGTGTTATGGAGTCTCAAAAGCCACACCTTGATGACCCACACACACTCCAGTTGCGTGTGGTGATGCAACTGCTTCTGTGACACAGCAGGTTCACCATCTCCATGTGTGGCAGTTGCATATTCAAGGGGCTCTCTGGGCTCTCTGACCACCATGGTTGTTTGACACAACTAGAGTCCCTATAGATCAATGCATCTGTGTTATGGAGTCTCAAAGGCCACACCTTGATGACCCACACACACTCTAGTTGGGTGTGGTGATGCAACTGCTTCTGTCACACTATAGGTTTACCCATCTCCATGTGTGGTAGTTGCATATTCTAGGGGCTCTCTGGGCTCTCTGACCACCATGGTTGTTTGACACAAATGAAGTCCCTACATATCAAGACATCTGTGTTATGGAGTCTCAAAAGCCACACCTTAATGACCCACACACACTCTAGTTGGGTGTGGTGATGCAACTGCTTCTGTCACACTACAGGTTCACCAGCTCCATGTCTGGTCAGTTGCATATTCTAGGGTCTCTCTGGGCTCTCTAACCACCATGGTTGTTTGACACAACTGGAGTCCCTACAGATCAATGCATCTGTGTTATGGAGTCTCAAAAGCCACACCTTGATGACCCACACACACTCCAGTTGGGTGTGGTGATGCAACTGCTTCTGTCACACTGCATGTTCACCATCTCCATGTGTAGGCAGTTGCATATTATAGGTTCTCTCTGGGCTCTCTGACCACCATGGTTGATTGACACAAATGAGTCCCTACATATCAATGCATCTGTGTTATGGAGTCTCAAAAGCCACACCTTGATGACCCACACACACTCTAGTTGGGTGTGGTGATGCAACTGCTTCTGTCACACTACAGGTTCACCAGCTCCATGTCTGGCAGTTGCATATTCTAGGGGTCTCTCTGGGCTCTCTGACCACCATGGTTGTTTGACACAACTGGAGTCCCTACAGATCAATGCATCTGTGTTATGGAGTCTCAAAAGCCACACCTTGATGACCCACACACACTCCAGTTGGGTGTGGTGATGCAACTGCTTCTGTCACACTGCATGTTCACCATCTCCATGTGTGGCAGTTGCATATTATAGGGTCTCTCTGGGCTCTCTGACCACCATGGTTGTTTGACACAAATGGAGTCCCTACAGATCAATGCATCTGTGTTATGGAGTCTCAAAAGCCACACCTTGAATGACCCACACACACTCTAGTTGGGTGTGGTGATGCAACTGCTTCTGTCACACTACAGGTTCACCATCTCCATGTCTGGCAGTTGCATATTCTAGGGTCTCTCTGGGCTCTCTGAACACCATGGTTGTTTGACACAACTGGAGTCCCTACAGATCAATGCATCCGTGTTATGGAGTCTCAATAGCCACACCCTGATGACCCACACACACTCTAGTTGGGTGTGGTGATGCAACTGCTTCTGTCACACTGCAGGTTTACCCATCTCCATGTGTGGTAGTTGAATATTCTAGGGGATCTCTGGGCTCTCTGACCACCATGATTGTTTGAAACAATGGAGTCCCTACATATCAATGCATATGTGTTATGGAGTCTCAAAATCCAAACCCTGATGACCCACACACACTCTAGTTGGGTGTGGTGATGCAACTTCTTCTGTCACACTTCAGGTTCACCATCTCCATGTGTGGCTGTTGCATATTCTAGGGCCTATCTGGGCTCTCTGACCACCATGGTTGTTTGACACAACTAGAGTCCCTACAGATCAATGCATCTGTGTTATGGAGTCTCAAATGCCACACCTTGATGACCCACACACACTCCAGTTGGGTGTGGTGATGCAACTGCTTCTGTCACACTGCATGTTCACCATCTCCATGTGTGGCAGTTGCATATTATAGGGTCTCTCTGGGCTCTCTGACCACCATGGTTGTTTGACACAAATGGAGTCCCTACATATCAATGCATATGTGTTATGGAGTCTCAAAAGCCACACCTTGATGACCCACACACACTCTAGTTGGGTCTGGTGATGCAAATGGTTATGTCACACTGCAGGTTCACCATCTCCATGTGTGGCATTTGCATATTCTAGGGGCTCTCTGGGCTCTCTGACCACCATGGTTGTTTGACAAAAATGGAGTCCCTAAAGATCAATGCGTCTGTGTTATGGAGTCTCAAAATCCAAACCCTGATGACCCACACACACTCTAGTTGGGGTGTGGTGATGCAACTGCTTCTATCACACTGCATGTTCACCATCTCCATGTGTGGCAGTTGCATATTATAGGGGCTCTCTGGGATCTCTGACCACCATGGTTGTTTGACACAACTGGAGTCCCTGCAGATCAATGCATCTGTGTTATGGAGTCTCAAAAGCCACACCTTGATGACCCACACACACTCTAGTTGGATGTGGTGATGCAACTGCTTTTGTCACACTACAGGTTCACCATCTCCATGTCTAGCAGTTGCATATTCTAGGGTACTCTCTGGGCTCTCTGACCACCATGGTTGTTTGACACAACTGGAGTCCTACAGATCAATGCATCCGTGTTATGGAGTCTCAAAAGCCACACCTTGATGACCCACACACACTCTAGTTGGGTGTGGGATGCAACTGCTTCTGTCACACTGTAGGTTAACCATCTCAATGTGTGGCATTGCATATTCTAGGGGCTCTCTGGGCTCTCTGACCACCATGGTTGTTTGCACTACTAGAGACCCTACAGATGAATGCATCTGTGTTGTGGAGTCTAAAAAATGCAAACCCTTGATGACCCACACACACTCCAGTTGGGTGTGGTGATGCAACTGCTTCTGGTCACACTGTAGGTTAACCATCTCAATGTGTGGCATTTGCATATTCTAGGGGCTCTCTGGGCTCTCTGACCACCATGGTTGTTTGAGACTACTAGAGACCCTACAGATGAATGCATCTGTGTTATGGAGTCTAAAAATGCAAACCCTGATGACCCACACACACTCCAGTTGGGTGTGGTGATGCAACTGCTTCTGTCACACTGCAGGTTCAGCATCTCCATGTGTGGCAGTTGCATATTCTGGGGGTTCTCTGGGCTCTCTAACCACCATGGTTGTTTGACTCAACTGGAGTCCCTACATATCAATGCATCTGTGTTATGGAGTCTCAAAAGCCACACCTTGATGACCCACACACACTCCAGTTGCGTGTGGTGATGCAACTGCTTCTGTGACACAGCAGGTTCACCATCTCCATGTGTGGCAGTTGCATATTCTAGGGGCTCTCTGGGCTCTCTGACCACCATGGTTGTTTGACACAACTAGAGTCCCTATAGATCAATGCATCTGTGTTATGGAGTCTCAAAGGCCACACCTTGATGACCCACACACACTCTAGTTGGGTGTGGTGATGCAACTGCTTCTGTCACACTATAGGTTTACCCATCTCCATGTGTGGTAGTTGCATATTCTAGGGGCTCTCTGGGCTCTCTGACCACCATGGTTGTTTGACACAAATGAAGTCCCTACATATCAATGCATCTGTGTTATGGAGTCTCAAAAGCCACACCTTAATGACCCACACACACTCTAGTTGGGTGTGGTGATGCAACTGCTTCTGTCAGAGTACAGGTTCACCAGCTCCATGTCTGGCAGTTGCATATTCTAGGGTCTCTCTGGGCTCTCTGACCACCATGGTTTTGACACAACTGGAGTCCCTACAGATCAATGCATCTGTCTTATGGAGTCTCAAAAGCCACACCTTGATGACCCACACACACTCCAGTTGGGTGTGGTGATGCAACTGCTTCTGTCACACTGCATGTTCACCATCTCCATGTGTGGCAGTTGCATATTATACGGTCTCTCTGGGCTCTCTGACCACCATGGTTGTTTGACACAAATGGAGTCCCTACATATCAATGCATATGTGTTATGGAGTCTCAAAAGCCACACCTTAATGACCCACACACACTCTAGTTGGGTGTGGTGATGCAACTGCTTCTGTCACACTACAGGTTCACCAGCTCCATGTCTGGCAGTTGCATATTCTAGGGTCTCTCTGGGCTCTCTGACCACCATGGTTGTTTGACACAACTGGAGTCCCTACAGATCAATGCATCCGTGTTATGGAGTCTCAAAAGCCACACCTTGATGACCCACACACACTCTAGTTGGGTGTGGTGATGCAACTGCTTCTGTCACACTGCAGGTTACCATCTCCATGTGTGGTAGTTGAATATTCTAGGGGATCTCTGGCTCTCTGACCACCATGATTGTTTGAAACAAATGGAGTCCCTACATATCAATGCATATGTGTTATGGAGTCTCAAAAGCCACACCTTGATGACCCACACACACTCTAGTTGGGTGTGGTGATGCAACTGCTTCTGTCACACTACATGTTTACCCATCTCCATGTGTGGTAGTTGCATATTCTAGGGGCTCTCTAGGATCTCTAACCACCATGGTTGTTTGACACAAATGAAATCCCTACATATCAATGCATCTGTGTTATGGAGTCTCAAAAGCCAAACCCTGATGACCCACACACACTCCAGTTGGGTGTGGTGATGCAACTTCTTCTTTCACACTGCAGGTTCACCATCTCCATGTGTGGCTGTTGCATATTCTAGGGCCTATCTGGGCTCTCTGACCACCATGGTTGTTTGACTCAACTAGAGTCCCTGCATATCAATGCATCTGTGTTATGGAGTCTCAAAAGCCACACCTCGATGACCCACACACACTCCAGTTGCGTGTGGTGATGCAACTGCTTCTGTGACACTGCAGGTTCACCATCTCCATGTGTGGCAGTTGCATATTCTAGGGGCTCTCTGGGCTCTCTGACCACCATGTTTGTTTGACACAACTAGAGTCCCTAAATATCAATGCATCTGTGTTATGGAGTCTCAAAGGCCACACCTTGATGACCCACACACACTCTAGTTGGGTGTGGTGATGCAACTGCTTCTGTCACACTACAGGTTTACCCATCTCCATGTGTGGTAGTTGCATATTCTAGGGGCTCTCTGGGCTCTCTGACCACCATGGTTGTTTGACAAAAATGGAGTCCCTAAAGATCAATGCGTCTGTGTTATGGAGTCTCAAAATCCAAACCCTGATGACCCACACACACTCTAGTTGGGTGTGGTGATGCAACTGCTTCTATCACACTGCATGTTCACCATCTACATGTGTGGCAGTTGCATATTATAGGGGCTCTCTGGGATCTCTGACCACCATGGTTGTTTGACACAACTGGAGTCCCTGCAGATCAATGCATCTGTGTTATGGAGTCTCAAAAGCCAGACCTTGATGACCCACACACACTCTAGTTGGATGTGGTGATGCAACTGCTTCTGTCACACTATAGGTTCACCATCTCCATGTCTAGCAGTTGCATATTCTAGGGTATCTCTGGGCTCTCTGACCACCATGGTTGTTTGACACAACTGGGGTCCCTACAGATCAATGCATCCGTGTTATGGAGTCTCAAAAGCCACACCTTGATGACCCACACACATTCTAGTTGGGTGTGGTGATGCAACTGCTTCTGTCACACGGCAGGTTTACCCATCTCCATGTGTGGTGGTTGAATATTCTAGGGGATCTCTGGGCTCTCTGACCACCATGTTTGTTTGAAACAAATGGAGTCCCTACATATCAATGCATATGTGTTATGGAGTCTCAAAAGCCACACCTTGATGACCCACACACACTCCAGTTGGGTGTGGTGATGCAACTGCTTCTGTCACACTGTAGGTTAACCATCTCAATGTGTGGCATTTGCATATTCTAGGGGCTCTCTGGGCTCTCTGACCACCATGGTTGTTTGACACTACTAGAGACCCTACAGATGAATGCATCTGTGTTATGCAGTCTAAAAATGCAAACCCTGATGACCCACACACACTCCAGTTGGGTGTGGTGATGCAACTGCTTCTGTCACACTGCAGGTTCACCATCTCCATGTGTGGCAGTTGCATATTCTGGTGGTTCTCTGGGCTCTCTGACCACCTTGGTTGTTTGACTCAACTAGAGTCCCTGCATATCAATGCATCTGTGTTATGGAGTCTCAAAAGCCAAACCCTGATGACCCACACACACTCCAGTTGCGTGTGGTGATGCAACTGCTTCTGTCACACTACAGGTTCACCATCTCCATGTGTGGCTGTTGCATATTCTAGGGGCTCTCTGGGCTCTCTGACCACCATGGTTGTTTGACACAACTAGACTCCCTACAGATCAATGCATCTGTGTTATGGAGTCTCAAAAGCCACACCTCGATGACCCACACACACTCCAGTTGGGTGTGGTGATGCAATTGATTCTGTAACACTACAGGTTCACCATCTCCATGTGTGGCAGTTGCATATTCTAGGGGCTCTCTGGGCTCTCTGACCACCATGTTTGTTTGACACAACTAGAGTCCCTATAGATCAATGCATCTGTGTTATGGAGACTCAAAGGCCAGACCTTGATGACCCACACACACTCTAGTTGGGTGTGGTGATGCAACTGCTTCTGTCACACTACAGGTTTACCTATCTCCATGTGTGGTATTTGCATATTCTAGGGGCTCTCTGGGCTCTTTGATCACCATGGTTGTTTGACACAAATGAAGTCCCTACATATCAATGCATCTGTGTTATGGAGTCTCAAAAGCCACACCTTGATGACCCACACACACTCTAGTTGGGTGTGCTGATACAACTGCTTCTGTCACACTACAGGTTCACCATCTCCATGTCTGGCAGTTGCATATTCTAGGGTCTCTCTGGGCTCTCTGACCACCATCGTTTTTTGACACAACTGGAGTCCCTACAGATAAATGCATCCGTGTTATGGAGTCTCAAAAGCCACACCTTGATGACCCACACACACTCTAGTAGGGTGTGGTGATGCAACTGCTTCTGTCACACTACAGGTTTACCCATCTCCATGTGTGGTAGTTGAATATTCTAGGTGATCTCTAGGCTCTCTGACCACCATGTTTGTTTGAAACAAATGGAGTCCGTACATATCAATGCATATGTGTTATGGAGTCTCAAAAGCCACACCTTGATGACCCACACACACTCTAGTTGGGTGTGGTGATGCAACTGCTTCTGTCACACTCTAGGTTAACCATCTCAATGTGTGGCATTTGCATATTCTAGGGGCTCTCTGACCACCATGGTTGTTTGACACTACTAGAGACCCTACAGATGAATGCATCTGTGTTATGGAGTCTAAAAATGCAAACCCTGATGACCCACACACACTCCAGTTGGGTGTGGTGATGCAACTGCTTCTGTCACACTGCAGGTTCACCATCTCCATGTGTGGCAGTTGCATATTCTGGGGGTTCTCTAGGCTCTCTGACCACCATGGTTGTTTGACTCAACTAGAGTCCCTGCATATCAATGCATCTGTGTTATGGAGTCTCAAAAGCCACACCTCGATGACCCACACACACTCCAGTTGCGTGTGGTGATGCAACTGCTTCTGTGACACTGCAGGTTCACCATCTCCATGTGTGGCAGTTGCATATTCTAGGGGCTCTCTGGGCTCTCTGACCACCATGTTTGTTTGACACAACTAGAGTCCCTAAATATCAATGCATCTGTGTTATGGAGTCTCAAAGGCCACACCTTGATGACCCACACACACTCTAGTTGGGTGTGGTGATGCAACTGCTTCTGTCACACTACAGGTTTACCCATCTCCATGTGTGGTAGTTGCATATTCTAGGGTCTCTCTGGGCTCTCTGACCACCATGGTTTTTTGACACAACTGGAGTCCCTACAGATCAATGCATCCGTGTTATGGAGTCTCAAAAGCCACACCTTGATGACCCACACACACTCTAGTAGGGTGTGGTGATGCAACTGCTTCTGTCACACTACAGGTTTACCCATCTCCATGTGTGGTAGTTGAATATTCTAGGTGATCTCTGGGCTCTCTGACCACCATGTTTGTTTGAAACAAATGGAGTCCCTACATATCAATGCATATGTGTTATGGAGTCTCAAAAGCCACACCTTGATGACCCACACACACTCTAGTTTGGGTGTGGTGATGCAACTGCTTCTGTCACACTCTAGGTTAACCATCTCAATGTGTGGCATTTGGATATTCTAGGGGCTCTCTGACCACCATGGTTGTTTGACACTACTAGAGACCCTACAGATGAATGCATATGTGTTATGGAGTCTAAAAATGCAAACCCTGATGACCCACACACACTCCTGTTGGGTGTGGTGATGCAACTGCTTCTGTCACACTGCAGGTTTACCATCTCCATGTGTGGCAGTTGCATATTCTGGGGGTTCTCTGTGCTCTGTGACCACCATGGTTGTTTGACTCAACTAGAGTCCCTGCATATCAATGCATCTGTGTTATGGAGTCTCAAAAGCCACACCTCGATGACCCACACACACTCCAGTTGCGTGTGGTGATGCAACTGCTTCTGTGACACTGCAGGTTCACCATCTCCATGTGTGGCAGTTGCATATTCTAGGGGCTCTCTGGGCTCTCTGACCACCATCTTTGTTTGACACAACTAGAGTCCCTATAGATCAATGCATCTGTGTTATGGAGTCTCAAAGGCCACACCTTGATGACCCACACACACTCTAGTTGGGTGTGGTGATGCAACTGCTTCTGTCACACTACAGGTTTACCCATCTCCATGTGTGGTACTTGCATATTCTAGGGGCTCTCTGGGCTCTTTGACCACCATGGTTGTTTGACACAAATGAAGTCCCTACATATCAATGCATCTGTGTTATGGAGTCTCAAAAGCCACACCTTGATGACCCACACACACTCTAGTTGGGTGTGGTGATACAACTGCTTCTGTCACACTACAGGTTCACCATCTCCATGTCTGGCAGTTGCATATTCTAGGGTCTCTCTGGCTCTCTGACCACCATGGTTTTTTGACACAACTGGAGTCCCTACAGATCAATGCATCCGTGTTATGGAGTCTCAAAAGCCACACCTTGATGACCCACACACACTCTAGTAGGGTGTGGTGATGCAACTGCTTCTGTCACACTACAGGTTTACCCATCTCCATGTGTGGTAGTTGAATATTCTAGGTGATCTCTGGGCTCTCTGACCACCATGTTTGTTTGAAACAAATGGAGTCCCTACATATCAATGCATATGTGTTATGGAGTCTCAAAAGCCACACCTTGATGACCCACACACACTCTAGTTGGGTGTGGTGATGCAACTGCTTCTGTCACACTCTAGGTTAACCATCTCAATGTGTGGCATTTGCATATTCTAGGGGCTCTCTGACCACCATGGTTGTTTGACACTACTAGAGACCCTACAGATGAATGCACATGTGTTATGGAGTCTAAAAATGCAAACCCTGATGACCCACACACACTCCAGTTGGGTGTGGTGATGCAACTGCTTCTGTCACCCTGCAGGTTCACCATCTCCATGTGTGGCAGTTGCATATTCTGGGGGTTCTCTAGGCTCTCTGACCACCACGGTTGTTTGACTCAACTAGAGTCCCTGCATATCAATGCATCTGTGTTATGGAGTCTCAAAAGCCACACCTCGATGACCCACACACACTCCAGTTGCGTGTGGTGATGCAACTGCTTCTGTGACACTACAGGTTCACCATCTCCATGTGTGGCAGTTGCATATTCTAGGGGCTCTCTAGGCTCTCTGACCACCATGTTTGTTTGACACAACTAGAGTCCCTATAGATCAATGCGTCTGTGTTATGGAGTCTCAAAGGCCAGAACTTGATGACCCACACACACTCTAGTTGGGTGTGGTGATGCAACTGCTTCTGTCACACTACAGGTTTACCCATCTCCATGTGTGGTAGTTGCATATTCTAGGGGCTCTCTAGGCTCTTTGATCACCATGGTTGTTTGACCCAAATGAAGTCCCTACATATCAATGCATCTGTGTTATGGAGTCTCAAAAGCCACACCTTGATGACCCACACACACTCTAGTTGGGTGTGGTGACACAACTGCTTCTGTCACACTACAGGTTCACCATCTCCATGTCTGGCAGTTGCATATTCTAGGGTCTCTCTGGGCTCTCTGACCACCATGGTTTTTTGACACAACTGGAGTCCCTACAGATAAATGCATCCGTGTTATGGAGTCTCAAAAGCCACACCTTGATGACCCACACACACTCTAGTAGGGTGTGGTGATGCAACTGCTTCGGTCACACTACAGGTTTACCCATCTCCATGTGTGGTAGTTGAATATTCTAGGTGATCTCTGGGCTCTCTGACCACCATGTTTGTTTGAAACAAATGGAGTCCCTACATATCAATGCATATGTGTTATGGAGTCTCAAAAGCCACACCTTGATGACCCACACACACTCTAGTTGGGTGTGGTGATGCAACTGCTTCTGTCACACTCTAGGTTAACCATCTCAATGTGTGGCATTTGCATATTCTAGGGGCTCTCTGACCACCATGGTTGTTTGACACTACTAGAGACCCTACAGATGAATGCACATGTGTTATGGAGTCTAAAAATGCAAACCCTGATGACCCACACACACTCCAGTTGGGTGTGGTGATGCAACTGCTTCTGTCACACTGCAGGTTCACCATCTCCATGTGTGGCAGTTGCATATTCTGGGGGTTCTCTGGGCTCTCTGACCAACACGGTTGTTTGACTCAACTAGAGTCCCTGCATATCAATGCATCTATGTTATGGAGTCTCAAAAGCCACACCTCGATGACCCACACACACTCCAGTTGCGTGTGGTGATGCAACTGCTTCTGTGACACTACAGGTTCACCATCTCCATGTGTGGCAGTTGCATATTCTAGGGGCTCTCTGGGCTCTCTGACCACCATGTTTGTTTGACACAACTAGAGTCCCTATAGATCAATGCATCTGTGTTATGGAGTCTCAAAGGCCAGACCTTGATGACCCACACACACTCTAGTTGGGTGTGGTGATGCAACTGCTTCTGTCACACTACAGGTTTACCCATCTCCATGTGTGGTAGTTGCATATTCTAGGGGCTCTCTAGGCTCTTTGATCACCATGGTTGTTTGACCCAAATGAAGTCCCTACATATCAATGCATCTGTGTTATGGAGTCTCAAAAGCCACACCTTGATGACCCACACACACTCTAGTTGGGTGTGGTGATACAACTGCTTCTGTCACACTACAGGTTCACCATCTCCATGTCTGGCAGTTGCATATTCTAGGGTCTCTCTGGGCTCTCTGACCACCATGGTTTTTTGACACAACTGGAGTCCCTACAGATAAATGCATCCGTGTTATGGAGTCTCAAAAGCCACACCTTGATGACCCACACACACTCTAGTAGGGTGTGGTGATGCAACTGCTTCTGTCACACTACAGGTTTACCCATCTCCATGTGTGGTAGTTTAATATTCTATTTGATCTCTGGGCTCTCTGACCACCATGTTTGTTTGAAACAAATGGAGTCCCTACATATCAATGCATATGTGTTATGGAGTCTCAAAAGCCACACCTTGATGACCCACACACACTCTAGTTGGGTGTGGTGATGCAACTGCTTCTGTCACACTCTAGGTTAACCATCTCAATGTGTGGCATTTGCATATTCTAGGGGCTCTCTGACCACCATGGTTGTTTGACACTACTAGAGACCCTACAGATGAATGCATCTGTGTTATGGAGTCTAAAAATGCAAACCCTGATGACCCACACACACTCCAGTTGGGTGTGGTGATGCAACTGCTTCTGTCACACTGCAGGTTCACCATCTCCATGTGTGGCAGTTGCATATTCTGGGGGTTCTCTGGGCTCTCTGACCACCATGGTTGTTTGACTCAACTAGAGTCCCTGCATATCAATGCATTTGTGTTATGGAGTCTCAAAAGCCACACCTCGATGACCCACACACACTCCAGTTGCGTGTGGTGATGCAACTGCTTCTGTGACACTGCAGGTTCACCATCTCCATGTGTGGCAGTTGAATATTCTAGGGGCTCTCTGGGCTCTCTGACCACCATCTTTGTTTGACACCACTAGAGTCCCTATAGATCAATGCATCTGTGTTATGGAGTCTCAAAGGCCACACCTTGATGACCCACACACACTCTAGTTGGGTGTGGTGATGCAACTGCTTCTGTCACACTACAGGTTTACCCATCTCCATGTGTGGTAGTTGCATATTCTAGGGGCTCTCTGGGCTCTTTGACCACCATGGTTGTTTGACACAAATGAAGTCCCTACATATCAATGCATCTGTGTTATGGAGTCTCAAAAGCCACACCTTGATGACCCACACACACTCTTGTAGGGTGTGGTGATGCAACTGCTTCTGTCACACTACAGGTTTAGCATCTCCATGTGTGGTAGTTGAATATTCTAGGTGATCTCTGGGCTCTCTGACCACCATGTTTGTTTGAAACAAATGGAGTCCCTACATATCAATGCATATGTGTTATGGAGTCTCAAAAGCCACACCTTGATGACCCACACACACTCTAGTTGGGTGTGGTGATGCAACTGCTTCTGTCACACTCTAGGTTAACCATCTCAATGTGCGGCATTTGCATATTCTAGGGGCTCTCTGACCACCATGGTTGTTTGACACTACTAGAGACCCTACAGATGAATGCATATGTGTTATGGAGTCTAAAAATGCAAACCCTGATGACCCACACACACTCCAGTTGGGTGTGGTGATGCAACTGCTTCTGTCACACTGCAGGTTCACCATCTCCATGTGTGGCAGTTGCATATTCTGGGGGTTCTCTGGGCTCTCTGACCACCATGGTTGTTTGACTCAACTAGAGTCCCTGCATATCAATGCATCTGTGTTATGGAGTCTCAAAAGCCACACCTCGATGACCCACACACACTCCAGTTGTGTGTGGTGATGCAACTGCTTCTGTGACACTACAGGTTCACCATCTCCATGTGCGGCAGTTGCATATTCTAGGGGCTCTCTAGGCTCGCTGACCACCATGTTTGTTTGACACAACTAGAGTCCCTATAGATCAATGCATCTGTGTTATGGAGTCTCAAAGGCCAGACCTTGATGACCCACACACACTCTAGTTGGGTGTGGTGATGCAACTGCTTCTGTCACACTACAGGTTTACCCATCTCCATGTGTGGTAGTTGCATATTCTAGGGGCTCTCTGGGCTCTTTGATCACCATGGTTGTTTGACACAAATGAAGTCCCTACATATCAATCCATCTGTGTTATGGAGTCTCAAAAGCCACACCTTGATGACCCACACACACTCTAGTTGGGTGTGGTGATACAACTGCTTCTGTCACACTACAGGTTCACCATCTCCATGTCTGGCAGTTGCATATTCTAGGGTCTCTCTGGGCTCTCTGACCACCATGGTTTTTTGACACAACTAGAGTCCCTACAGATAAATGCATCCGTGTTATGGAGTCTCAAAAGCCACACCTTGATGACCCACACACACTCTAGTAGGGTGTGGTGATGCAACTGCTTCTGTCACACTACAGGTTTACCCATCTCCATGTGTGGTAGTTGAATATTCTAGGTGATCTCTGGGCTCTCTGACCACCATGTTTGTTTGAAACAAATGGAGTCCCTACATATCAATGCATATGTGTTATGGAGTCTCAAAAGCCACACCTTGATGACCCACACACACTCTAGTTGGGTGTGGTGATGCAACTGCTTCTGTCACACTCTAGGTTAACCATCTCAATGTGTGGCATTTGCATATTCTAGGGGATCTCTGACCACCATGGTTGTTTGACACTACTAGAGACCCTACAGATGAATGCATCTGTGTTATGGAGTCTAAAAATGCAAACCCTGATGACCCACACACACTCCAGTTGGGTGTGGTGATGCAACGGCTTCTGTCACACTGCAGGTTCACCATCTCCATGTGTGGCAGTTGCATATTCTGGGGGTTCTCTGGGCTCTCTGACCACCATGGTTGTTTGACTCAACTGGAGTCCCTGCATATCAATGCATCTGTGTTATGGAGTCTCAAAAGCCACACCTCGATGACCCACACACACTCCAGTTGCGTGTGGTGATGCAACTGCTTCTGTGACACTGCAGGTTCACCATCTCCATGTGTGGCAGTTGCATATTCTAGGGGCTCTCTGGGCTCTCTGACCACCATGTTTGTTTGACACAACTAGAGTCCCTAAATATCAATGCATCTGTGTTATGGAGTCTCAAAGGCCACACCTTGATGACCCACACACACTGTAGTTGGGTGTGGTGATGCAACTGCTTCTGTCACACTGCAGGTTTACCCATCTCCATGTGTGGTAGTTGCATATTCTAGGGTCTCTCTGGGCTCTCTGACCACCATGGTTGTTTGACACAACTGGAGTCCCTACAGATCAATGCATCCGTGTTATGGAGTCTCAAAATCCACACCCTTGATGACCCACACACACTCTAGTAGGGTGTGGTGATGCAACTGCTTCTGTCACACTCAAGGTTTACCCATCTCCATGTGTGGTAGTTGAATATTCTAGGTGATCTTTGGGCTCTCTGACCACCATGTTTGTTTGAAACAAATGGAGTCCCTACATATCAATGTATATGTGTTATGGAGTCTCAAAAGCCACACCTTGATGACCCACACACACTCTAGTTGGGTGTGGTGATGCAACTGCTTCTGTCACACTCTAGGTTAACCATCTCAATGTGGGGCATTTGCATATTCTAGGGGCTCTCTGACCACCATGGTTGTTTGACACTACTAGAGACCCTACAGATGAACGCATATGTGTTATGGAGTCTAAAAATGCAAACCCTGATGACCCACACACACTCCAGTTGGGTGTGGTGATGCAACTGCTTCTGTCACACTGCAGGTTCACCATCTCCATGTGTGGCAGTTGCATATTCTGGGGGTTCTCTGGGCTCTCTGACCATCATGGTTGTTTGACTCAACTGGAGTCCCTGCATATCAATGCATCTGTGATATGGAGTCTCAAAAGCCACACCTCGATGACCCACACACACTCCAGTTGCGTGTGGTGATGCAACTGCTTCTGTGACACTGCAGGTTCACCATCTCCATGTGTGGCAGTTGCATATTCTAGGGGCTCTCTGGGCTCTCTGACCACCATCTTTGTTTGACACAACTAGAGTCCCTATAGATCAATGCATCTGCGTTATGGAGTCTCAAAGGCCAGACCTTGATGACCCACACACACTCTAATTGGGTGTGGTGATGCAACTGCTTCTGTCACACTACAGGTTTACCCATCTCCATGTGTGGTAGTTGCATATTCTAGGGGCTCTCTGGGCTCTTTGACCACCATGGTTGTTTGACACAAATGAAGTCCCTACATATCAATGCATCTGTGTTATGGAGTCTCAAAAGCCACACCTTGATGACCCACACACACTCTAGTTGGGTGTGGTGATACAACTGCTTCTGTCACACTACAGGTTCACCATCTCCATGTCTGGCAGTTGCATATTCTAGGGTCTCTCTGGCTCTTTGACCACCATGGTTTTTTGACACAACTGGAGTCCCTACAGATCAATGCATCCGTGTTATGGAGTCTCAAAAGCCACACCTTGATGACCCACACACCCTCTAGTAGGGTGTGGTGATGCAACTGCTTCTGTCACACTACAGGTTTAGCATCTCCATGTGTGGTAGTTGAATATTCTAGGTGATCTCTGGGCTCTCTGACCACCATGTTTGTTTGAAACAAATGGAGTCCCTACATATCAATGCATATGTGTTATGGAGTCTCAAAAGCCACACCTTGATGACCCACACACACTCTAGTTGGGTGTGGTGATGCAACTGCTTCTGTCACACTCTAGGTTAACCATCTCAATGTGCGGCATTTGCATATTCTAGGGGCTCTCTGACCACCATGGTTGTTTGACACTACTAGAGACCCTACAGATGAATGCATATGTGTTATGGAGTCTAAAAATGCAAACCCTGATGACCCACACACACTCCAGTTGGGTGTGGTGATGCAACTGCTTCTGTCACACTGCAGGTTCACCATCTCCATGTGTGGCAGTTGCATATTCTGGGGGTTCTCTGGGCTCTCTGACCACCATGGTTGTTTGACTCAACTAGAGTCCCTGCATATCAATGCATCTGTGTTATGGAGTCTCAAAAGCCACACCTCGATGACCCACACACACTCCAGTTGCGTGTGGTGATGCAACTGCTTCTGTGACACTACAGGTTCACCATCTCCATGTGCGGCAGTTGCATATTCTAGGGGCTCTCTAGGCTCGCTGACCACCATGTTTGTTTGACACAACTAGAGTCCCTATAGATCAATGCATCTGTGTTATGGAGTCTCAAAGGCCAGACCTTGATGACCCACACACACTCTAGTTGGGTGTGGTGATGCAACTGCTTCTGTCACACTACAGGTTTACCCATCTCCATGTGTGGTAGTTGCATATTCTAGGGGCTCTCTGGGCTCTTTGATCACCATGGTTGTTTGACACAAATGAAGTCCCTACATATCAATCCATCTGTGTTATGGAGTCTCAAAAGCCACACCTTGATGACCCACACACACTCTAGTTGGGTGTGGTGATACAACTGCTTCTGTCACACTACAGGTTCACCATCTCCATGTCTGGCAGTTGCATATTCTAGGGTCTCTCTGGGCTCTCTGACCACCATGGTTTTTTGACACAACTGGAGTCCCTACAGATAAATGCATCCGTGTTATGGAGTCTCAAAAGCCACACCTTGATGACCCACACACACTCTAGTAGGGTGTGGTGATGCAACTGCTTCTGTCACACTACAGGTTTACCCATCTCCATGTGTGGTAGTTGAATATTCTAGGTGATCTCTGGGCTCTCTGACCACCATGTTTGTTTGAAACAAATGGAGTCCCTACATATCAATGCATATGTGTTATGGAGTCTCAAAAGCCACACCTTGATGACCCACACACACTCTAGTTGGGTGTGGTGATGCAACTGCTTCTGTCACACTCTAGGTTAACCATCTCAATGTGTGGCATTTGCATATTCTAGGGGATCTCTGACCACCATGGTTGTTTGACACTACTAGAGACCCTACAGATGAATGCATCTGTGTTATGGAGTCTAAAAATGCAAACCCTGATGACCCACACACACTCCAGTTGGGTGTGGTGATGCAACGGCTTCTGTCACACTGCAGGTTCACCATCTCCATGTGTGGCAGTTGCATATTCTGGGGGTTCTCTGGGCTCTCTGACCACCATGGTTGTTTGACTCAACTGGAGTCCCTGCATATCAATGCATCTGTGTTATGGAGTCTCAAAAGCCACACCTCGATGACCCACACACACTCCAGTTGCGTGTGGTGATGCAACTGCTTCTGTGACACTGCAGGTTCACCATCTCCATGTGTGGCAGTTGCATATTCTAGGGGCTCTCTGGGCTCTCTGACCACCATGTTTGTTTGACACAACTAGAGTCCCTAAATATCAATGCATCTGTGTTATGGAGTCTCAAAGGCCACACCTTGATGACCCACACACACTGTAGTTGGGTGTGGTGATGCAACTGCTTCTGTCACACTACAGGTTTACCCATCTCCATGTGTGGTAGTTGCATATTCTAGGGTCTCTCTGGGCTCTCTGACCACCATGGTTTTTTGACACAACTGGAGTCCCTACAGATCAATGCATCCGTGTTATGGAGTCTCAAAAGCCACACCCTTGATGACCCACACACACTCTAGTAGGGTGTGGTGATGCAACTGCTTCTGTCACACTACAGGTTTACCCATCTCCATGTGTGGTAGTTGAATATTCTAGGTGATATTTGGGCTCTCTGACCACCATGTTTGTTTGAAACAAATGGAGTCCCTACATATCAATGTATATGTGTTATGGAGTCTCAAAAGCCACACCTTGATGACCCACACACACTCTAGTTGGGTGTGGTGATGCAACTGCTTCTGTCACACTCTAGGTTAACCATCTCAATGTGGGGCATTTGCATATTCTAGGGGCTCTCTGACCACCATGGTTGTTTGACACTACTAGAGACCCTACAGATGAACGCATATGTGTTATGGAGTCTAAAAATGCAAACCCTGATGACCCACACACACTCCAGTTGGGTGTGGTGATGCAACTGCTTCTGTCACACTGCAAGTTCACCATCTCCATGTGTGGCAGTTGCATATTCTGGGGGTTCTCTGGGCTCTCTGACCACCATGGTTGTTTGACTCAACTGGAGTCCCTGCATATCAATGCATCTGTGATATGGAGTCTCAAAAGCCACACCTCGATGACCCACACACACTCCAGTTGCGTGTGGTGATGCAACTGCTTCTGTGACACTGCAGGTTCACCATCTCCATGTGTGGCAGTTGCATATTCTAGGGGCTCTCTGGGCTCTCTGACCACCATCTTTGTTTGACACAACTAGAGTCCCTATAGATCAATGCATCTGCGTTATGGAGTCTCAAAGGCCACACCTTGATGACCCACACACACTCTAGTTGGGTGTGGTGATGCAACTGCTTCTGTCACACTACAGGTTTACCCATCTCCATGTGTGGTAGTTGCATATTCTAGGGGCTCTCTGGGCTCTTTGACCACCATGGTTGTTTGACACAAATGAAGTCCCTACATATCAATGCATCCGTGTTATGGAGTCTCAAAATCCACACCTTGATGACCCACACACACTCTAGTTGGGTGTGGTGATACAACTGCTTCTGTCACACTACAGGTTCACCATCTCCATGTCTGGCAGTTGCATATTCTAGGGTCTCTCTGGCTCTCTGACCACCATGGTTTTTTGACACAACTGGAGTCCCTACAGATCAATGCATCCGTGTTATGGAGTCTCAAAAGCCACACCTTGATGACCCACACACCCTCTAGTAGGGTGTGGTGATGCAACTGCTTCTGTCACACTACAGGTTTACCCATCTCCATGTGTGGTAGTTGAATATTCTAGGTGATCTCTGGGCTCTCTGACCACCATGTTTGTTTGAAACAAATGGAGTCCCTACATATCAATGCATATGTGTTATGGAGTCTCAAAAGCCACACCTTGATGACCCACACACACTCTAGTTGGGTGTGGTGATGCAACTGCTTCTGTCACACTCTAGGTTAACCATCTCAATGTGTGGCATTTGCATATTCTAGGGGCTCTCTGACCACCATGGTTGTTTGACACTACTAGAGACCCTACAGATGAATGCATCTGTGTTATGGAGTCTAAAAATGCAAACCCTGATGACCCACACACACTCCAGTTGGGTGTGGTGATGCAAGTGCTTCTGTCACACTGCAGGTTCACCATCTCCATGTGTGGCAGTTGCATATTCTGGGGGTTCTCTGGGCTCTCTGACCACCATGGTTGTTTGACTCAACTGGAGTCCCTGCGTATCAATGCATCTGTGTTATGGAGTCTCAAAAGCCACACCTTGATGACCCACACACACTCCAGTTGCGTGTGGTGATGCAACTGCTTCTGTGACACTGCAGGTTCACCATCTCCATGTGTGGAAGTTGCATATTCTAGGGGCTCTCTGGGCTCTCTGACCACCATGGTTGTTTGACACAACTAGAGTCCCTATAGATCAATGCATCTGTGTTATGGAGTCTCAAAGGCCACACCTTGATGACCCACACACACTCTAGTTGGGTGTGGTCTTGCAACTGCTTCTGTCACACTACAGGTTTACCCATCTCCATGTGTGGTAGCTGCATATTCTAGGGGCTCTCTGGGCTCTCTGACCACCATGGTTGTTTGACACAAATGAAGTCCCTACATATCAATGCATATGTGTTATGGAGTCTCAAAAGCCAAACCTTGATTACCCACACACTCTCCAGTTGGGTGTGGTGATGCAACTCATTCTATCACACTGCAGGTTCATCATCTCCATGTGTGGCAGTTGCATATTCTAGGGGCTCTCTGGGCTCTCTGACCACCATGGTTGTTTGACACAAATGGAGTCCCTACAGATCAATGCATCTTTGTTATGTAATCTCAAAAGCCACACCTTGACGACCCACACACACTCTAGTTGGGTGTGGTGATGCAACTGATTCTATCACACTGCAGGTTCATCATCTCCATGCGTGGTAGTTGCATATTCTAGGGGCTCTCTGGGCTCTCTGACCACCATGGTTGTTTGACACAAATGGAGTCCCTACAGATCAATGCATCTGTGTTATGTAATCTCAAAAGCCACACCTTGACGACCCACACACACTCTAGTTGGGTGTGGTGATGCAACTAATTCTGTCACACCACAGGTTCACCATCTCCATGTGTGGCAGTTGCATATTCTAGGGGATCTCTGGGCTCTCTGACCACCATGGTTGTTTGACACAAATGGAGTCCCTACAGATCAATGCATCTGTGTTATGGATTCCCTAAAGATCAATGCAGCTGTGTTATGGAGTCTCAAAAGCCACACCTTGATGACCAACACACACTCCAGTTGGGTGTGGTGATGCAACTGCTTCTGTCATACTGCATGTTAACCATCTCAATGTGTGGCATTTGCATATTCTAGGTGCTCTCTGGGCTCTCTGACCACCATGGTTGTTTGACACAAATGGAGTCCCTATAGATCAATGCATCTGCGTTATGTAATCTCAAAAGCCACACCTTGATGACCCACACACACTCCAATTGGGTGTGGTGATGCAACTAATTCTGTCACACTGCAGGTTTACCCATCTCCATGTGTGGAAGTTGCATATTCTAAGGGCTCTTTGGGTTCTCTAACCACCATGGTTGTTTGACACAAAAGGAGTCCCTACAGATCAACGCATATATGTTATGCGGTCTCGAAAGCCACACCTTGATGACCCACACACACTCCAGTTGGGTGTGGTGATGCAACTGCTTCTGTCACACTTTAGGTTAACCATCTCAATGTGTGGTAGTTGCATATTCTTGGGGCTCTCTAGGCTCTCTAACCACCCTGGTTGTTTGACACTACTAGAGTCCCGAAGATCAATGCATCTGTGTTATGGAGTCTCAAAATCCAAACCCTGATGTCAGGGGGATGATCCCCGGGTACCCCAACCGAATAAGAAACAAGACAGTCGGATCGCGTTCGGCTGACCGGATGCAGCCGACGAGGCAAGACAGGCCGGCTATCCCTGGTAGCTGGATCGGCAGGAGGCAGCCGGACTCAATCAATGGGACAGGGCGACGTGTGTATCAGTGCAAGGTACGCCCTGTACGGTGACAAGACTAGCAACTACCCAGCCATACCGAAGACTTTGCGTGGGTGACGCAGGAATAGTGGACGGTGCTGACGACAGGCTCGCACGGCGTCGTCTGTGCCTACGATAGCCATACCGCTCGTACTCCGACAGGACAAGCCATTCCGGACACTGTGGATGACTAGTCGGGTGGGACCCGCCTGTGGGGCCCACCAGTCGGACTGGCCAGTGAGATCCTTGCCTCTCTGCTTATATAAGGAGAGGCAAGGCCTTAGTAGAAAGGGTTGGTCTGATTGCATTTAGGGCAGTAGATAGAGAATACAGCTCGAGGAGCACTTGTAGTTCGTATATTCCACATAGCCAGATCCGGCAGGAGTAGGGGCTTTACCTCACCACGAGGGCCTCGAACCTAGGTACTTCTCGCATCCCGCTATGCTCGCTTGTATCCAATCCCGCCTGCGGACGCCGTCAATAGCTTCCCTACTAGTCCCCACACCTCTATCTAACCTCCTCAGGTACTACCGTTCCCAATACAACGACAGTTGGCGCCCACCATGGGGCAATGGCTTCGACCGGAGTCACGTTCCGCACGGGACTCCGCACTTCAGCCGGTGAGCGCGTGCCCTCCGGCCTGGTGCTCACGCTCGGCAAATTCGACTGCGTCATCGACAACGCTTCCTGCTTCGCCGGAACCTCCTTCCCCGCGAACGACACCGTTCTGCTATTCGGCGACCTCTCCGTTTACGGCGCCACCGTCCCGGAACATTTCCCTAGGGAAATCGTCTCTGTCGCGGAGCTTCCATGCTCAGACAGCAGCGCCCCCGCCGCACCTCGTGGCCCAGAGGTCATGATGGCCGG
Organism: Avena eriantha; assembly: GCA_910589775.1. NCBI lineage: Eukaryota > Viridiplantae > Streptophyta > Magnoliopsida > Poales > Poaceae > Avena > Avena eriantha. Next base: position 65,563 of record CAJUXJ010001276.1, read on the forward strand.
TTCCAGCTCCCATCCCCGCCAGCCGCGGGAGCGAGGCGCGGACGAGGTCGGAACTTCTGCTCCCCCGTAGCCCCGGAACCCGGTGGAGGATGCTATTGATCGGCTCCTGACGCCGGTTAACCTCGGGGATAACCCGGAGGAGGCGGAGGCCAACTTCAGCATGGAGAGACAGATCCTCGTCCATGAGGCCATGGAGCTAGCTGCAGCCCGTAAGCAACTCGAGATCACCCGGCGCGAGTACGACCGCGCGGACGGCCTCACTCCGGCTACCGTGGAGCCAAGGCGGTGCGGCCAGGTAAGGCGTCGGGGCGGCGAGCTCGGCGGTAGGTTGGAAAAGGACGGGGAACTGGATCCCGTGCCCGCCCTTGCACAACCGACCTACAGCATGGCGATCAAGAACTTGCGTGCGACGCGAGCCGCGGCAGAGGAACTGCCCAGCCTAGAGGGCGAGGAGCGAGCCCGCCAGCAAGCCCGCGTGCAGGAGCTCCTCCGCGTCGCGGATGAGCAGGATAGCGCCAACCGGCAGGTGCAGGAAGACCTTAGCTACTCCAGGAGGAGTGAGCTACCGGCCAACAGTAGGGGCGCGCCGCGTGGCACCCAGGAGGCGTCCTCCCCTCAGCCGCCCAGGGCCCGCAGCAGGCGCCGCAGCTCCGGTAACAGGGGCCAGCCGCGCCAGGAGCAGACGGTGAACAGCAACCCGCCACCTCCCCCTCCGCCAGCCGGAGCGCCCAGAACAGCCGGTTCCCGTCTCTCGGACCTAGTTGGAGCGCCCAACCCGGATCGCCCGGATGCCTGCGACCGCATCGAGCTCCTCGCTCAAGCGCGCGTCACGGAAGGAGAAGAGTCTACCGGTCTGGTTTGTTTCAGACCCCGTATCCAGAACGAGCCGTTTCCGGATAAATTCTCCCTTCCAAGGGACACCCCCAAGTACGACAGGAGCATGAAGCCGGAGGACTGGCTGACCAACTACGCTACGGCAGTCGGCATCGCCCAGGGGAACAAGCACACAGCCGTGCGCTACATCCCCCTCATGCTAACTGGGTCAGCGAGGACATGGCTCAATAGCCTCGCGCCCAACAGCATCAACGCCTGGCCTGACTTCGAGAAGGTGTTCGTCCGCAACTTCAACGGCACGTACAAGCGCCCAGGGTGCCCACGCGACCTGGCCTTGTGCGTCCAGGGCGACCACGAGACCGACCGCGAGTACCTCGCCAAGTGGACGGAGCTGTGCAACACTTGCGAGGGCATCCTAGAGAGCCAAGCCATCGGCTTCTTCATCAAGGGTTGCCGTGAGGGCACCATGCTTCGCCACCGGCTACTGTGTGACGAGCCAAAGACCATGGCGGAGCTCATGACGGTTGTGGACCAGTACGCCACGGCGGATGCTACCATGAAGAAGCCCCTCCGAGTAAACACGGACGGCCGCCCGACTCCCACGGAGCCGGCTTGCGACCGACCCAGAAATCCGGCTGGAGAAGCCGGACCATCTAGACGCCACGACAACGACAACCGGTTCCATGGGGACCGCCAGGCCGTACAGTAGAAGCCTCGCTACCACGCGCGGCAAGTCAATGCTATGGAGGGCGCGCCCGACGCGCCGGCTAATGAAGCAAGGAGGCAGAAGCCACGACTCACCTTCGACCAGATGTTCGATGGCACGTGCAAGTGGCATAGCGGTCCTTTCAAGCCGGCTACACACACCACCCGGAACTGCAGCTGGACCCGCCAGCTAAAGGACCAGGGCAACCAGCCGCGTCCCCCGCCTCCCCCACCCGGCGGACCTCCACCACCGGCTAGGGGAGCCGGAAATGATGGCAACGGCGGCAACAACAACGGCTACCCCCAGCCGCACGCCGCCTACCACATTTTTGAGACGGAGCAGGACGATAAGCACAGCCGCAGGCGGTGCTCCAAGGAGGTCAACACCATAGCCTCTTCGGTCCCCCAGTATCTGAACGGGTCGGAAACCCCTATTCAACTGGAGCCGGGCGGATCAACTTAAGCATCTACCGACTCTCGGGGGCTACGCCATGGTGCTCGACCCCCTCATCGTCTCCAACGCGCGCACTTGCCGATTCTCGCGCGTCCTCATCGACGGAGGCAGCAGCCTCAACCTCCTCTACCAGTCCTCGCTGGAGAAGCTGGGCATTCGCGAAAGCGACCTGCGCCCGACTACCACGACGTTCGACGGCGTACTGCCGGGGCCAGCCTACGCCCTGCTGGGGAAAATCCAGCTGGACATCATTTTCGGGACCGAGGAAAACTTCCGCCGCGAACCAATCTGGTTCGAGGTGCTAAATCGGACCAGCTCTTACCACGCTCTCCTCGGGCGCCCTGCCCTTGCCAAGTTCATGGCCATCCCCCACTACGTCTACCTCAAGACGAAGATGCCGGGACCCCACAGCGTGATCACTGTCGCCGGCTGCTTCAGGCGATCGATGCAGTGCGCCTCAGCCGGTTCCAAACTGGCAGAGGCCCTCATCATAGCCGAGGAGAAGCGCGTGATCATGCGCAATGTGGCCATGGCCCAGCAGGACATTCCGGCTAGCAGCAAGCCGGTTGGAGAAGGAGCCTTCCAGCCAGTAAAGGAGACGAGGAGGATCCTGCTCGACCCCTCCGATCCGACAAAGTTCATCACCATTGGCGCCGGCTTGGACAGCAAATAGGAAGGCGCGCTCGTCGACTTCCTCCGTGAGAATCGGGACATCTTCGCGTGGTCCCACAAGGACATGCCGGGTGTGCCGAGGGAGTTCGCCGAGCACTCACTTCACATGCGTCCGGATGCCAAGCCGGTCAAGCAACCTCTACGCCGGTTCGCCGAGGAGAAGAGAAAGATAATCGGTGATGAGATCACCTGGCTCCTTGCAGCCGGGTTCATCATGGAGGTGTAGCACCCGGACTGGCTGGCGAACCCAGTCCTGGTACTGAAGAAGAACAAGACCTGGCGCATGTGTATCGACTACACCAGCCTGAACAAGGCGTGCCCTAAGGACCCCTTCGCCTTGCCCCGTATCGATCAAGTCATCCATTCCACGGCTGGCTGTGATTTTTAGTATTTTTTAGATTGTTATTCCGGGTACAATCAGATCCGACTGAACCGGGCTGATCAGATTAAGACATCATTTATCACCCCCTATGGGGCTTTCTGCTATGTAACCATGCCTTTCAGCCTAAAGAACGCAGGCGCCACCTATCAGCGATGCATGCATAAATGCTTGCACTCGCAGATAGGCCGAAACATGCACGCTTACGTGGATGACGTGGTTATCAAGACCAAGGAGAAGCGTACCATCCTCGAGGACCTGGGAGAAACATTTGGCAACCTCCGCTAGTACCGGATGAAGCTGAACCCAAAGAAGTGCGTCTTCGGGGTACCGTCCGGTTAGCTCCTCGGTTTCCTCGTTTCACAGCGAGGTATCGAGGCAAATCCAGAGAAGATCGCGGCCATCGCAAGGATGCAACCGCCCAGGAACCTGCTTGGAGTCCAGAAGTTCACCGGATGCCTTGCTTCCCTTAGTCGTTTTGTCAGCCGGCTGGGGAAGAAGGCACTCCCGTTGTACCAACTGATGAAGAAGACGGACAAGTTCTCCTGGACTTCGCAAGCCGACACTTCGTTTCACGACCTCAAGCGCATGCTATCCACAGCACTGATCCTAGCCACGCCGGCTAGTAAGGAGCCGATGTTGCTCTATATAGCAGCCATCAGCCGGGTCGTCAGCGTCGTCCTGGTGGTCGAGCGCTCCGAGGAAGGCAAGGCTCAGCCGGTTCAGAGGCCCGTCTACTACCTCAGCGGGGTTCTCTCCCTCTCCAAGCAGAACTACCCCCACTACCAGAAGATGTGCTACGGCGTGTACTGGCATGCAAGAAGCTCAAGCACTACTTCCAGGAGCATCCGATTAAGGTCGTGTGCACTGCACCCCTTTCGGATATCATCGGCAACAAGGACACCACTGGCCGAGTCGCCAGGTGGGCCATCGAGCTTGCCGCCTACTCCATGCAGTACAAGCCCCGGCTCACGATCAAGTCGCAAGCGTTGGCGGACTTCCTCGTCGACTGGGCCGAGACCCAGTATCTCCCACCGGTTCCGGATTCGGACCATAAGCGGATGCACTTCGACGGATCAAAGATGCTCGGGGGCTTGGGAGCCGGCATCGTGCTCACCTCGCCCAAGGGAGACCGGCTGGAGTACATACTACAGATCCACTTCAAGGCCTCCAACAACGTAGCCGAATATGAGGCACTAGCGCACGGACTCCGGCTGGCCAAGGAGATCGGTGTCAACCGGATCCTGTGCTTCGGTGATTCGGACTTGGTGGTGCAGCAACTATCCGAGGAATGGGACGCTAGAGACGCAAACATGGCTTTCTACTGGTTCCACATCCAGAAGCTCAGCGCCTCGTTCGACGGGTGCGAATTTCACCACATTCCCCGCGTCAACAACGAGGCAGCCGACGGGCTCTCCAAGATCGGATCCACCAGGCAGGCCATCCCACCAGGGGTGTCCTTGGAGCACCTACGCAAGCCATCCATCAACCCGTCGCCAGAATCGGACTCCATCGTCTAGGCAGGAACCGTTCCGGCGGACGGAACGGCGGAAGCAGAGCCGGCAGAACCACCAAAAAAGAAGACCCGCACCAATTCCCGCCGGGCAGTGCCTTCCGACTCGCAAGGCCCGGGGGCTGCCGGCTCGCCTAGCGGCTCGGGGGCTGCCTCTCCGGATACCTGTCAATCGGAGAACATATGGCATCCTCGTCATTCGGGAAGTGCCATCCTGGGCACAACCCTTCATGAGCTACATCACAAATGGAGAACTTTCGGACGACGAGGTGCAGGCCAGGCAAATTCGGCACCGCGCGCATGCATACACCATCATAAATCGCGAGCTATACAAGCGCAGTGTATCCGGAATCTTCCAAAGATGTGTTGATACGGATACGGGCCACCGGCTACTCAAGGACATCCACCAGGGCGAGTGCGGGCACCACGCTTTGTCAAGGGCGATAGTCGCCAAGGCGTTTCGCCATGGTTTCTATTGGCCCACCGCCCTCGAGGACGCTGAGCAGCTGGTACGCGCATGCAATGGGTGCCAGCGCTTCGGGCAGCTCAGGCACATGCCAACTTCGGTACTCAAGACCATACCGATCACCTGGCCGTTCGTGGTTTGGGGCCTTGACATGGTCGGTCCCTTCAGGCGAGCGCACGCGGGCATGACCCACCTACTGGTGGTGGTGGACAAGTTCACGAAGTGGATCGAGGCCAAGCCTATCCGAAAACTGGACGGGGCGAAGGTTGTCACCTTCTTCACCAACATCATCAACCGCTTTGGCTACCCCAACAGCATCATCACCGACAACGGCACGAACTTCGCCAAGGGGGCCTTCGCCCGGTTCTGCAGCAACAAGGGCATCCGGCTGGACGTCGCCTCCATCGTGCACCCGCAATCCAACGGGCAAGTCAAAAGAGCAAACGACTTAGTGCTAGCCGGCATCGAGCCACATCTCATCGAGCCGTTGGAGCGTTCACCCTGATGTTGGATCGAAGAACTACCGGGTGTGCTGTGGAGCCTCCGCACCACGCCGAATAGGTCAACCGGCTACACGTTGTTCTTCCTGGTCTACGGATCGGAAGCCGTCCTCTCCGCTGACATCGAGTTCGACTCCCCTCGCAAGCTTCTCTACAACGAAAAAGCGAACCAGGAGGTGCGGGACGACGGAGTGTACCTCCTGGAGGAGGCCCGCGAGCTGGCCTCGTCCAGATCAGCCCTGTACCAGCAGCGACTACGTCGCTACCATTCAAACCGGATCCGCCAGTCGCATTCCGCGAGGGCGACCTGGTTCTCCGGCTGGTGCAAGACACGAAGGGCATGCACAAGCTATCGTCAACCCGGGAGGGCCCCTTCATCATCAGTCGGGCGCTACCCAAGGACTCCTACTACCTCATCGACGCGCAGCAGCCGCGCAAGAACAAGATGGACAAATCAGACGAGGAGACCGAGCGTCCCTGGAACGCGGCCCTGCGGCGCCTATTTTACACCTAGTCGCCAGACAGTGTATGTATCCCGAAACCCCTATGTATAAAAATACGGACCCCCACGAGAATCTCGGGGGCCCCCTGCCAGAAATATGTTTGCACCCGTTCTCCGGTCATTGTTTCTCCGGCTCCGGCAGCCCTACCCGGGTCTCGCCGGCTGGCCCGGCCTGCTAAGTCAACAAACCGGATGAGTACTGTGCGATGATGTCAGAGGCCCACTCTTCATCTCAGCTACAGACCGCAACCCCGCTGTCCGGCTAGCAAGAGCAAAAGCCCGAGGCATCCCACATGAAAAACAGGGAGGAGACGCGACAGATCGGGTGTCCCGGCCCTGCAACTAGCTCGAACCAATCCAGCTGCAAAGCCTTTAGTACCGTGCGCAATGTATTGTCAGCTCCTTTCGATTCCGACTGCCTGGCAAGGACGCAGCGAAAACAGCAGAGCGCACGGGAAAGCGACTAAGTGTCTAGAAAGGGACATGCCAGTTTTCGAAAAAACAAGCTGTTTTTCGGCTACAATTTGGCAGACTAACCTACTAACCTATGTGGACATGTGTGTATACGTACGTACGTGCGTCTGACTACTTAGAGTCGGAGTCTAGGAGAAGGAAAGAAGATTCGAAGTCCTTGCCTTCATCAAGCGCTCCGAATCTCGGGGGCTATACCCACTGGGTGCGCTCGCGCGCCCCCAGTGGAATCTTATGGTTCCCGACCGGCTAAAGGCGTTTAGCCGGCCATTCGGAGCCCAGGTGAGGGCAAGGGCTAGAGGAAGAAAAAGACAAGGAAGATTCGAAGCACCTGGCTACGCCAGCTACTCCGAATCTCGGGGGCTACACCCAGTGGGTGCGCTCGCGTGCCCCCACTGGAATGTTAGTTCCCCGGCTAAAAGGGTTCAGCCAGCAAAAGCAACCTACTAAGACGATTCTAGTCGGATAAATACAGAAGAATTGGGAAAGAAGGAAGATTCGAAGCACCTGCCTTCGCCAACTACTGCGAATCTCAGGGGCTACACCCAGTGGGTGTGCTTGCGTGCCCCCACTAGAGGTGTAGGTTATCCGGCTAAAGGCGTGTAGCCGGACAAGTGAGGAAAAAGGATTTCAACAATAACAAGCAAAAGAGAGACGAAGCTCTCGCAACTTACCCGGCGTCAAAGACGGCCGGCACAAACAGAGAAGGTTCACAAGTGTACAACACAAGACAATTACACCCGGCATCCCGGGGCGATATCTTGGCGGCAGGACCCTTGCCGTGAGGGAGATCTTGGCCAGCGGAAGCCTCGGGCGGCGGAGGAGGCGCGGAGCTTGATCCGGTTCCAGCACTGGCAGGCGGCAGCATCAGGACCTCCACATCAGGAGTGCCAGCGGACTCCGAGTCGGAGAGGACCTCGTCGGGGTCCACATAGTCGGCGATCTTGATGGCGGACCCGCGGAGCTCCAGATGGGCTTGGCGGATGGCGTCAAGATCAGCGCCGGCACGGAAGCCTCCGTCGATCTTCTCGACGCGGGCATCCTTGTACCAGGAGAGCATCAAGGCCAAGGCCATCTCCGCTCTGGCTCGCGCAGCCAGATCCCGCAGCCGGTCCACCGCAGCCGGCACCTCCCCCATGTTCGCAGCCAGCTGCACCATTGTCTCCGGGACCGGAGCCTCCGGCCAGACAAAGGAGAAGACGTCCCTCACCACCAGGCGAAGCATAGCAGCCTCCTCGCCAAGAAGGACGACGAGCTCCTGGGCCGTAGGCTGCGCTCCCGGCCAATTCTCCTGCAGCAGGTTGTAGGCCAGCAGGTCTATGCCGGGGTAAAAAGCTGTCAGAAAAGAGAAGTCAGATCCGGCTACCGGATCTGGAAAAGAAACAAAGACAGAAAGAAAACTCACCCTTGGCGGTATGGCCGATCTGCATCGGCTCCTCCACCAACGCCTTCTCCTTGAGCGCCAACCGTTTGATCTCCTTCTCTTGGTCCTTGTTCTGGGCCTCGAGAAGGGAGAAAGCTTCGGTCCGGCTGGCGAGCGAGGCGTCGCGCTCCTTGATGGTGGCCTCCAGACCGTCCACCCGCGCGTGCCAGTCCTTGTTCTGCAGCCACAGAGTAGAGTTGGACTTGCTCAACCGGTCGTTCGCCTTCTTCAAGCGATCAATCTCGCGCTGGAGGCACACGAGGATGGCTGCAACAAACCGGCTATCAGTACCACAAAAAAAAGAGCCGGATAAAGTGAACTTACTCTGGGAGGTCCCGTTGGCGGCAGCAAGCTTCTGCTCCAACGACCGGTTCCCGCCGGCTGTGGCCTCCAGCAGCCGGATCTCCTTCACTGCCAGCTCAAGCATGGCGGCAAGGTCCGACAGCGAGGCAGCGGAAGAGGCGTCATCGTCCACGGTGTTGACGGCTAGGGACTCCTTCACCGCAACCACCGCCGCCTGCCACTCCTCCCCGGGCTCCTCGTCGGAGTTGTCGTCGCCAACAACTATGAGCTCCTTGCCAGTAGCCTCCCGCGCGCCCGCGGAGGAGCCTTCCGGCTGGGAGGACCTCGCCTCCGGCTGGGGGAGTTCCGGCTGGGTGGGGTTAGTCGGCTCAGCTCGAGGGGGAGGTGAAGGCTGCGCCTCAGAGGAAGGAGGAGCGCTGGTCGGCGCAGTCGGGGCGCGGGGCGGCGACACGATGGGCGCGCGAGCCGGGCTCGCGGCTCCAAAGGAAACGAGCGTGCTAAGGAAAAAGCGAGGAAGACAGGAGCAAAACAAGCCAAAGTCAGGAAAGGAGGAAAAAGGAAAACAGACAGAAGGGGAAGGGGGAGAAGGAACATACCCCGGCACCACAGGAGGCGGCCCCTTCTTTCGGCCAAGACGGTTTGACGGCAGGGTGCCGGACCGGCTTGGCGGCGGGGCGCTGGACCGGCTCCTCTTGGACGCCGGCTCCTCCACCGCGGGGTGGCGGGACCCGGAGCGGCTAGAGCCGCTCCCACCCGCTCCCCCGTCCATCGTGGAGCACGTCGCCGGCTCCGCGGTCGGCATGGCCTCCTCCTCGTGCACCTCCGAGTGCGGGTCGGCGGCCGGCTTGTCGTTTCGACTGGGGAAGGCGTCGCCATCCCCATCCGATTCCTCGCCGGACCGCCGGGCACGCGGCTCGGGCAGGTCGGGTGCGAACTCCTCGAGGGCCGCCGCGCCCTCCTCGCGGATGATGCAGGGGAACATCTGCCGAACACAAAAGTCACCCAGACGAATACAAAGAACAAGAACAAGAAAACATCAAAAGTGCATCCGGTTAGAAGAGCTTACCTGAGGCGCGCGGTTCTCCCGCGTATACGCCGCCAGGCTAAACTTCCAGTTCTCCGGCAGCCGCTCCTTGGTGATCGTCCACACCCACTCCTTCAGGTTGTGGTAGCGGGGATCGCGACGCGACAGCCGGGTCGGGTCTAGCCGGCCCGAATAGTAGCACATCTGGTGTGCTCGTTGCTGCAACGACATCATCAGCTAGGACATCCAGCTGAGAGTGACGTCCAGGCCAATCAGCCGGCAGTGGACGAGGGAGCGCATGCGCTTCAGCAGCTCGTCCGTCTCCGCCTTGTCGCCGTGGAACTTCAAGTCCCAGTTCTGCCGGCTGGACTCGACGTCCTGGAAGGCCGGCAGATTGATCTGGTCGACATTGGTGAGGTTCTTCACGTAGGAGTACGACTGCTGCCACAGCCGCACCATATCGTGAAGAAGGAACTTGGGGTAGCCGGTCTGCGAGCGGGAGTAAATGGAGGCGCCGCCGCAGACAACTAAGGGCCCCTGGGTGAACTGCACCTGTGGCCGGACTCAAAAGAGCCGGCAGAAGAGCCCGAGATCCGGCTGGATCCGGAGATAGCTCTCGCAAAAAGCAATGAAATGCGCCAACGTTCCGATTGCGTTGGCGCCGAGGTGGTGGAGACGAAGGTCAAAGAAGGCGAGGAAGGTCAAGAGGAACGGGTTCACCGGAAGGGCGAACCCGCGGGCCAGATGGGATAGGAATATGACGCGCTCTCCCTCCTCCGGATGCGGCAACACTTCCTCGGCCGGCGCCAGCCGCACTGCCACCTCCTCCGCCGGCGGGAGGACGGGGGTGGCGCGGTACTTCGCGATCTGGTCCTCGGTGACGGTGGAGCCGCACCAGGCCCCGCGGTCGGCGGCCATCTCCGGTTGATGAGGGGGAGCAGCGACGGAAGAGTGGCGGTGGCCCGTAACGATGAAAACGGTGAGCGGGCGGCGCAGAGAGCAAGAGCGCAGAAGCAGGAGCACACGGGGAAGAAGGAACTGCAGCGGGGGAGCGAAGGAAGGAAATCGCCTCCCCCGCGGCGTCCCCTTAAAGAGCCAGAAGGGCAACCGTCGATGGGACACGTGGCACACATCTGGGCGACCCACACCCCAACCGCCGCCTAAGATCCCGTGTGCCGGAGCAGGATGCGCAGAAATCCTGGAGCGGGAACCGAAGTGCCGGATAGCAGCTTCCCGAGGCGACGTGCGACGGGAATTTATGCCGCCCACCGCAGAGTAATGATGGCGTGCGCGCGCGTGGCCAGCATCAGCACTGACGTCACGGGTAGCGCAACCGCCAAGCTCAGCCGGACACAAATTCAAAAACCAGAGGAAGCGCGCGCACATTTCGCCTAAAGGCGGAATCCACACGCGCTCGGGGGCTAGTGTCAGGGGTATGATCCCCGGGTACTCCAACCGAATAAGAAATAAGACAGTTGGATCGCGCCCGACTGACCGGATGCAGCCGGACGAGGCAAGACAGGCCGGCTATCCCTGGTAGCCGGATCGGCAGGAGGCAGCCGGACTCAATCAATGGGACAGGGCGACGTGTGTATCAGTGCACGGTACGCCCTATACGGTGACGAGACTGGCAACTACCCGGCCATACCGAAGACTTTGCGTGGGTGACGCAGGAATAGTGGCCGGTGCTGACGACAGGCTCGCACGGCGTCCTCTGCGCCTACGACAGCCATACCGCTTGTACTTCGACAGGACAAGCCATACCAGACACTATGGATAACTAGTCGACTGGGACCCGCCTGTGGGGCCCGCCAGTCGGACTGGCCAGTGAGATGCTTGCCTCTCTGCCTATATAAGGAGAGGCAAGGCCTCAGTAGAAAGGGTTGGTCTGATTGCATTTAGGGCAGTAGCTAGAGAATACAGCTCGAGGAGCACTTGTAGTTCGTATATTCCACATAGCCAGATCCGGCAGGAGTAGGGGCTTTACCTCACCACGAGGGCCTCGAACCTGGGTACTTCTCGCGTCCCGCTACGCTCGCTTGTATCCACTCCCGCCTACGGACGACGTCGATAGCTTCCCTGCTAGTCCCCACACCTCTATTTAACCTCCTCAGGTACTGCCGTTCCCAATACAACGACACTTGATGACCCACACACACTCCAGTTGGGTGTTGTGATGCATCTGTTTCTGTCACACTGCAGGTTCACCATCTCCATGTGTGGCAGTTGCATATTCTAGGGGCTCTCTGGGCTCTTTGACCACCATGATTGTTTGACACAACTAGAGTCCCTACAGATCAATGCATCTGTGTTATGGAGTCTCAAAAGCCACACCTTGATGACCCACAGACACTCCAGTTGGGTGTGGTGATGCAACTGCTTTTGTCACACTACAGGTTCACCATCTCCATGTGTGGCAGTTGCATATTCTAGGGGCTCTCTGGGCTCTCTCACCATCATGGTTGTTTGACACAACTGGAGTCCCTAGAGATCAATGCATCTGTGTTATGGAGTCTCAAAGGCCACACCTTGATGACCCACACACACTCTAGTTGGGTGTGGTGATGCAACTGCTTCTGTCACACTGCAGGTTTACCCATATCCATGTGTGGTAGTTGCATATTCTAGGGGCTCTCTGGGCTCTCTGACCACCATGGTTGTTTGACACAAATGGAGTCCCTACAGATCAATGCATCTGTGTTATGTAATCTCAAAAGCCACACATTGACGACCCACACACACTCCAATTGGGTGTCTTGATGCAACTAATTTTGTCACACTGCAGGTTTACCCATGTCCACGTGTGGAAGTTGCATATTCTAGGGGCTCTCTGGGCTCTCTGACCATCATGGTTGTTTGACACAACTGGAGTCCCTACAGATCAATGCATCTGCGTTATGGAGTCTCAAAATCCACACATTGGTGACCCACACACACTCAAGTTGGGTGTGGTAATGCAACTGCTTCTGTCACACTGCAGGTTCACCATCTCCATGTATGGCAGCTGCATATTCTAGGGGCTCTCTGGGCTCTCTGACCACCATGGTTGTTTGACACAACTGGAGTCCCTACAGATCAATGCATCTGTGTTATGGAGTCTCAAAATCCACACATTCGTGACCCACACACACTCCAGTTGGGTGTGGTAATGCAACTACTTCTGTCACACTACAGGTTCACCATCTCCATGTGTGGCAGTTGCATATTCTAGGGGCTCTCTGGGCTCTCTGACCACCATGGTTGTTTGACACAACTAGACTCCCTACAGATCAATGCATCTGTGTTATGGAATCTCAAAATCCAAACCCTGATGACCCACACCCACTCTAGTTGGGTGTGGTGATGCAACTGCTTCTGTAACACTGCAGGTTCACCATCTCCATGTGTGGCAGTTGCATATTCTAAGCTCTCTGGGCTCTCTGACCACCAGGGTTGTTTGACACAACTGGAGTCCCTACAGATCAATGCATTTGTATTATGGAGTCTCAAAATCCACACCTTGATGACCCAGACACACTCCAGTTGGGTGTGGTGATGCAACTGCTTCTGTCACACTTCAGGTTAACCATCTCAATGTGTGGCACTTGCATATTCTAGGGGCGCTCTAGGCTCTTTGACCACCATGGTTGTTTGACACTACTAGAGTCCCTTCAGAATGCATCTGTGCTGTGGAGTCTCAAAATCCAAACCCTGATGACCCACACACACTCCAGTTGGGTGTTGTGATGCATCTGTTTCTGTCACACTGCAGGTTCACCATCTCCATGTGTGGCAGTTGCATATTCTAGGGGCTCTCTGGGCTCTCTGACCACCATGGTTGTTTGACAAAACTGGAGTCCCTACAGATCAATGCATATGTGTTATGGAGTCTCAAAAGCCACACCTTGATGGCCCACACACGCTCCAGTTGGGTGTGGTGATGCAACTGCTTCTGTCACACTACAGGTTCACCATCTCCATGTGTGGCAGTTCATATTCTAGGGGTCTCTGGGCTCTCTGACCACCATGGTTGTTTGACACAACTAGAGTCCCTACAGATCAATGCATCTATGTTATGGAGTCTCAAAGGCCACACCTTGATGACCCACACACACTCTAGTTGGGTGTGGTGATGCAATTGCTTCTGTCACACTGCAGATTTACCCATCTCCATGTGTGGTAGTTGCATATTCTAGGGGCTCTCTAGGCTCTCTGACCACCATGGTTGTTTGACACAAATGAAGTCCCTACATACCAATGCATACGTGTTATGGAGTCTCAAAAGCCACACCTTGATGACCCACACGCACTCCAATTGGGTGTGGTGATGCAACTTCTTCTGTCACACTACAGGTTCACCATCTCCATATGTGGCAGTTGCATATTCTAGGGGATCTCTGGGCTCTCTGACCACCATGTTTGTTTGACACAAATGGAGTCCCTACAGATCAATGCATCTGTGTTATGGAGTCCCTACAGATCAATGCATCTGTGCTATGGAGTCTCAAAAGCCACACCTTGATGACCCACACACACTCCAGTTGGGTGTGGTAATGCAACTGCTTCTGTCACACTGCAGGTCCACCATCTCCATGTGTGGCCGTTGCATATCGTAGGGGCTCTCTGGGCTCTCTGACCACCATGGTTGTTTGACACAACTAGAGTCCCTACATATCAATGCATCTGTGTTATGGAGTCTCAAAATCCACACATTGGTGACCCACACACACTCCAGTTGGGTGTGTTAATGCCACTGCTTCTGTCACACTGCAGGTTCACCATCTCCATGTGTGGCAGTTGCATATTCTAGGTGCTCTCTGGGCTCTCTGACCACCTTGGTTGTTTGACACAACTAGACTCCCTACAGACCAAGTGTCATTGGATGTCTGTTATTTTCATCAACCACACCTAGTGTCATTGCATGTCTATTCTATTCATGAACCACACCCAATTTCACTGCATGTCTGTTCTTTTCATGAACCACATAAGGATCTACTAGTGGCATTGCATATCTTTTACCTCCATAAACCACATGTGGATCCACTGGTGTCATTGCATGTCAGTTCCTCTAAACAAACCACATAAGGATCCACCAGTGTCATTGCGTGTGTGTTCTTCTCATGAACCACACCCAGTGTCATTGCATGTGTGTTCTCCTAAACAAACCACATAAGGATCCACTAGTCTCATTGCCTGTCTGTTCTTTTCATGAACCACATAAGGATCCACCAGTGTCATTGCATGTCTGTTCTTTTCATGAATCACAGCCAGTGTCATTGCATGTCTTTTACTTCCATAAACCACATATGGATCCACCTAGTGTGATTGCATGTTTGTTCCTCTAAACAAACCACATAAGGATGCACCAGTGTCATTGCGTGTCTTTCTTTTCATGAACCACACCTAGTATCATTGCATGCATGTTCTTATAAACAAACCACATAAGGATCCACCAGTGTCATTGCCTATATGTTCTTTTCATGAACCACACTTAGTGTCATTGCATGTGTGTTCTTTTCATGAGCCACACCCGTTGTCATTGCATGTCTGTTCTCTTCATGAACCACGGCTAGAGTCATTGCATGTCTGTTCCTCTAAACAAACCACATAAGGATCAACTAGTGTCATTCCATGTTTGTTCTTTTCATGAACCACATAAGGATCTACCAGTGTCATTGCATGTATGTTCTTTTCATGAACCACACCCCGTGTCATTGCATGTGTGTTACTTCCATAAACCACATGTGGATCCACCGGTGTCATTGCATGTCTGTTCCTCTAAACAACCCACATAAGGATCCACCAGTGTCACTGCATGTCTGTTCTTCTCATGAACCACATAAGGATGGGCCCACCAGTGTCATTGCATGTTTGTTCTTTTCATGAACCACACCCAGAGTCAATGCATGTATGTTCTATTCATGAACCAAATAAGGATCTACGAGTGTCATTGCATGTCTTTTACTTCCATAAACCACATCTGGATCCACTGGTGTCATTGCATATCTGTTCCTCTAAACAAACCACATAAGGATCCACCAGTGTCATTGCGTGTGTGTTCTTCTCATGAACCACATAAGGATCTACCAGTGTCATTGCATGTCTGTTCTTTTCATGAACCACACCAAGTGTCATTGCATGTGTGTTACTTCCATAAACCACATGTGGATCCACCGGTGTGATTGCATGTCTTTTCCTTCCATAAACCACCTAAGGATCCACAAGTGTCATTGGCTGTCTGTTCTTTTCATGAACCAGTCCTAGTGTCAGTGCATGTCCGTTCTTTTCATGAACCACACCCAGTGTAACTGCACGTCAATTCTTTTCATGAACCACATAAGGATCTACCAGAGTCATTGGATGTGTGTTCTTCTCATGAACCACACGTGGATCCACCGGTGTCATTGCATGTCTGTTCCTCTAAACAAACCACACAAAGATCCACCAGTGTGATTGGATGTGTTTTCTTTTCATGAACCATACCCATTGTCATTGCATGTGTGTTCCTCTAAACAAACCACATAAGGATCCACCCGTGTCATTGCGTGTCTGTTCTTTTCATGAACCACGTAAGGATGGGCCCCCAGTGCCATTGCATGTCTGTTCTTTTCATGAACCACACCAAGTGTCAGTGCATGTCTGTTCTATTCATGAACCACACCCAGTTTCACTACATGTCTATTCTTTTCATGAACCAGATAAGGATCTACCAATGTCATTGCATGTCTTTTACTTCCCTAAACCACATGTGGACCCACCGGTGTCATTGCATGTCTGGTCCTCTAAACAAACCACATAAGGATCCACTAGTGTCATTGCGTGTGTGTTCTTCTCATGAACCACACCCAGTGTCATTGCATGTGTGTTCTTCTAAACAAACCACATAAGGATCTATTAGTGTCATTGCATGTCTGTTCTTTTCATGAACCACATAAGGATCCACCAGTGTCATTGCATGTCCGCTCTTTTCATGAATCACAGCCAGTGTCATTGCATGTCTTTTACTTCCATAAACCACATATGGATCCACCTAGTGTGATTGCATGTATGTTCCTCTAAACAAACCACATAAGGATCCACCAGTGTCATTGCGTGTCTGTTCTTTTCATGAACCACACCCAGTGTCATTGCATGCGTGTTCTTCTAAAAAAACCACATAAGGATCCACCAGTGTCATTGCCTATATGTTCTTTTCATGAACTACACCCAGTGTCATTGAATGTGTGTTATTCTAAACAAACCACATAAGTCATTGCATTTCTGTTCTTTTCATGAACAACACTCGGTGTCATTGCATGTCTGTTCTTTTCATGAACCACGGCTAGAGTCATTGCATGTCTGTTCCTCTAAACAAACCACATAAGGATCCACCAGAACCATTGCATGTCTGTTCTTTTCATCAACCACATAAGGATGTACCAGTGTCATTGCATGTCTGTTCTTTTCATGAACCACACCTAGTGTCATTGCATGTATGTTACTTCCATAAACCACATGTGGATCCACCGGTGTCATTACATGTCTTTTCCTTTAAACAAACCACATAAGGATCCACCAGTGTCACTGCATGTCTGTTCTTTTCATGAACCACATAAGGATGGGCCCACCAGTGTCATTGCATGTCTGTTGTTTTCATGAACCACACCAAGTGTCAGTGCATGTCTGTTCTTTTCATGAACCACACCTAGTTTCACTGCATGTATGTTCTTTTCATGAACCACAAAAGGATCTACTAGTGTCATTGCACGTCTTTTACTTCCATAAACCACATGTGGATCCACCGGTGTCATTGCATGTATGTTCCTTTAAACAAACCACATAAGGATCCACCAGTGTAATTGCGTGTGTGTTCTTATCATGAACCACATAAGGATCTACCAGTGTCATTGCATGTCTGTTCTTTTCATGAACCACACCTAGTGTCATTGCACGTGTGTTACTTCCATAAACCACTTATGGATCCACCGCTGTGATTGCATGTCTGTTCCTTCCATAAACCACATAAGGATCCACCAGTGTCATTGCATGTCTGTTCTTTTCATGAACCACAGCTAGAGTAATTGCATGTCTGTTCTTTTCATGAACCACGACTAGAGTTGTTGCATGTCTATTCATCTAAACAAACCTCCTAAGGATCCACCAGTGTCATTGCATGTGTGTTCTTTTCATGAACCACATAAGGTTCTACTAGTGTCATTGCATGTCTGTTCTTTTCATGAACCACACCCAGTGTCACTTCATGTCAATTCTTTTCATGAACCACATAAGGATCTACCAGAGTCATTGGACGTGTGTTCTTCTCATGAACCACACGTGGATCCACCGGTGTCATTGCATGTCTGTTCCTCTAAACAAACCACACAAGGATCCACTAGTGTGATTGGATGTGTGTTCTTTTCATGAACCATACCCAGTGTCATTGTATGTGTGTTCCTCTAAACAAACCACATAAGGATCCACCCGTGTCATTGCGTGTCTGTTCTTTTCATGAACCACATAAGGATGGGCCCCCAGTGTCATTGCATGTCTGTTCTTTTCATGAACCACACCAAGTGTCAGTGCATGTCTGTTCTATTCATGAACCACACCCAGTTTCACTGCATGTCTATTCTTTTCATGAACCAGATAAGCATCTACCAGTGTCATTGCATGTCTTTTACTTCCATAAACCACATGTGGACCCACCGGTGTCATTGCATGTCTGTTGCTCTAAACAAACCACATAAGGATCCAGCAGTGTCATTGCGTGTGTGTTCTTCTCATGAACCACACCCAGTGTCATTGCATGTGTGTTCTTCTAAACAAACCACATAAGGATCCACCAGTGTCATTGCATGTCTATTCTTTTCATGAACCACATCAGGGTCCACCAGTGTCATTGCATGTCTGCTCTTTTCATGAATCAGAGCCAGTGTCGTTGCATGTCTTTTACTTCCATAAACCACATACGGATCCACCTAGTGTGATTGCATGTCTGTTCCTCTAAACAAACCACATAAGGATCCACCAGTGTCATTGTGTGTCTGTTCTTTTCATGAACCACACCCAATGTCATTGCATGCGTGTTCTTCTAAACAAACCACATAAGGATCCACCAGTGTCATTGCCTATATGTTATTTTCATGAACTACACCCATTGTCATTGAATGTGTGTTATTCTAAACAAACCACATAAGTCATTGCATTTCTGTTCTTTTCATGAACAACACTCGGTGTCATTGAATGTCTGTTCTTTTCATGAACCACGGCT
Organism: Avena eriantha; assembly: GCA_910589775.1. Lineage (NCBI taxonomy): Eukaryota > Viridiplantae > Streptophyta > Magnoliopsida > Poales > Poaceae > Avena > Avena eriantha. The sequence goes on from CAJUXJ010001276.1 coordinate 84,038, forward strand.
AGAGTCATTGCATGTCTATTCCTCTAAACAAACCTAATAAAGATCCACCAGTGCCATTGCATGTTTGTTCTTTTCATGAACCACATAAGGATCTACCAGTGTCATTGCATGTCTGTTCTTTTCATGAACCACACCTAGTGTCATTGCATGTGTGTTACTTCCATAAACCACATGTGGATCCACCGGTGTCATTACATGTCTCTTCCTTTAAACAAACCACATAAGGATCCACCAGTGTCACTGCATGTCTGTTCTTTTAATGAACCACATAAGGATGGGCCCACCAGTGTCATTGCATGTCTGTTCTTTTCATGAACCACACCCAATGTCAGTGCATGTCTGTTCTTTTCATGAACCACACCCAGTTTCACTGCATGTATGTTCTTTTCATGAACCACAGAAGGATCTACTAGTGTCATTGCACGTATTTTACTTCCATAAACCACATGTGGATCCACCGGTGTCATTGCATGTATGTTCCTCTAAACAAACCACATAAGGATCCACCAGTGTAATTGCGTGTGTGTTCTTATCATGAACCACATAAGGATCTACCAGTGTCATTGCATGTATGTTCTTTTCATGAACCACACCTAGTGTCATTGCACGTGTGTTACTTGCATAAACCACTTATGGATCCAACGCTGTGATTGCATGTATGCTCCTTCCAAAAACCACATAAGGATCCACCAGTGTCATTGCATGTGTGTTCTTTTTGTGAACCACGGCTAGAGTAATTGCATGTCTGTTCTTTTCATGAACCACGGCTAGAGTCGTTGCATGTCTATTCATCTAAACAAACCTCCTAAGGATCCACCAGTGTCATTGCATGTGTGTTCTTTTCATGAACCACATAAGGTTCTACTAGTGTCATTGCATGTCTATTCTTTTCATGAACCACACCCAGTGTCATTTCATGTGTGTTACTTCCATAAACCACATGTGGATCCACCGGTGTCATTGCATGTCTGTTCCTCTAAACAAACCACATAAGGATCCACCAGTGTTATTGCCTGTATGTTCTTCTCATGAACCACATAAGGATGGGCCCACCAGTGTCATTGCATGTCTATTCTTTTCATGAACCACACCTAGTGTGAGCGCATGTATGTTCTATTCATGAACCACATAAGGATCTGCCAGTGTCATTGCATGTGTTTTACTTCCATAAACCACATGTGGATCCACGGGTGTCATTGCATGTCTGTTCCTCTAAAGAAACCACATAAGGATCCACTAGTGTAATTACGTGTGTGTTCTTCTCATGAACCACATAAGGATCTACCAGTGTCATTGCATGTCTGTTCTTTTCATGAACCACACCTAGTGTCATTGCACATGTGTTACTTCCATAAACCACTTATGTATCCACCGGTGTGATTGCATGTCTGTTCCTTCCATAAACCACATAAGCATCCACCAGTGTCATTGCATGTCTGTTCTTTTCATGAACCAC